>PVHY01027001.1:0-16714 GCA_004024945.1 Uropsilus gracilis
TTTTTTTTTTTTTTTTTTTTTTGAGTCTAGTCTAGGTCTCGCTATTTTTGCCCGTGGAACCCCAGGCTTTCGTTGCCCAGGGTACCACAGACTCAAGCAATCCCCAGCCTCAGCTTCCCAGGTAGCTGGGATTACAGGCGCGGGCCACCACGCCCAGCTATTTTTTTGGAACTAGGTCTCGCTACAGGCCCCAAGCAGGACTCAAACCGCGATCCCTAGCCTCGGCCGCTTCATAGGCTGAGGCTTACTGGCATGAGCCACCGTGCCCAGCCTGTTATGTCCTTTTTAAGAAAGATGGAAGAAAAATCTCTCTCTGGAGAAACAAACAACTTATAATACCCTGGCAAAGAAATCCACTTGCTTCTTAGCCATTGTCACCTTCAAACAAATATTTTAAGATTAAATAACTAGATGGTCCTATCCCTATTACTCATCCTCCCAAATATTTCAAAATATTAATTATCATAGTTTCCTTTTTGTGAAAGTCATTTTAAACCTTAAAGTTTTTTAAATACTAGTTTTCTAATACAAAGTACGTTTTTAAATACCATTGAGCAAACTCTTTTTAAAAGCAAAGCTCCATGTTCCTTCAATCAAATAAAAAATTAGTAATATTCATCATCATGTATTCGTTTAGGTATATCCTAAGTAGATCTATAACAAGGTACTAATTTAATTTGCAGTGTTACAGTGGTGATTAATCAATAATCATTTTTAAAGAGGTTTAACTTCTTAAAATCTAAATATATATATAGCATATATATAGCATGCATATATATGTATATATTCCTTTTTTTGATCATTTTAAGGCCAACAAAGAATAAGTATCACTTCATAAGTGTTTTCATCTTATCTTCCAAGTAACACAATAAATCATTTATCTAGGTATGTTCATTTAAGTTCAAAAGATTTCAAATTTAGCCTTGAATCCCATTAGGTAGATTGCAGTATATCTAATTATCAGCAGAGCAACACTGTCAAAAACATTTTGCAATTTTTAATATTAAATTTTTTAATATTAAAAAATTTTAAATGCTCTCATATAGCTTTCCAAATATTTTATGCTCTAACAGGTAACATAGCCAAGCACGGTGGCTGGTGTCTATAAACTTCAACCTATGAAGCGGCTGGGGCTAGGAATGGCGGTTCGAGTCCCACTCAGGGCAACATAGTGAGACTTAGTCCCAAAAAACAGCTGGGTGTGGTGGCATGCACCTGTAATCCCAGCTTCCTGGGAAGCTGAGGCTGGGAATCGCTTGAGTCCATGGGACCCCAGGCAATGTGAGCCTGCAGTTCCATGGACAAAAATGGCAAGACCTAGTCTTAAAAAAAAAAAATTATCCAGCAGTTTCCAAAGAAACAACAGGGTATACATTTAACTCTTTGTTTTGAGCTCATTGTCCACTTTTCCCTCTTCTTCTTCTCCTGCTCCTGTTTATTTTTACCAAATCATGCATGCCAGTGGTTTAAAAAGTTAAGTATTTCTACAAGGTTTTTTAAAGAAAAATAATAATCTGAGTATTTTTTCCTACTCTGTCACCCCATGCCTAGCAATAGCTATATTCAACTATACTAAGCAAGTTTTAATGTTTCTCTTTCATTTTTCTTATCTTCAGTTGTACAACTTTTTATTTTACATGAAATTAATAATTTTGTGAGTTATTTGCAATACATGAATCTCAAATTAAACCATGATATCATTAGCAGTTGTCAAATTCAGGTGCCAGCAAACTTTTTCTGTAAAAGAGACAGATTGTAAATATTTTAGGTTTCATGATTCACATACAGTTTCTGTTGCATGTTGTTTTTTCACAGCTCACTGTCAGGGGGAAAAAACTGGCTTTTGGTTGGATTTGGACAGGAAGCTGTAGTTTGCCAAATCTGGTTCAAATCTCCTTGAAAGGCATTCAAATGTATCAGGCATTCTATCAACTTCATAATTTTGGAGAAGAGTTTCCCAGAGATTTTAATTTGTTCCAGTCTAACTTAGTTTCCCTCTTTGCTTAATGGATTCCTGTCATCTTCTGCTCTTCTCTCCCCATTACCCTGGAAATTACATTCACCTCTGTCTGTGAAGTTTAGCATGTTCATTATCTCATGTCTTTCTCTTGTTTTCCTTCCTTCCTTTCTCTTTAACACCTCCATTTTGATGAAGTGCAGCTTTTAGCTTTCTGAATGGTAGTAAACATTTTGAGGCCAAGTACGTCAAGAAAATTCTTATTCTTTCCTTACAGTTAGTTGATGGAGTTACGGGGTATAAAATCACAGATTAAAATTGCTTGCCTTCAGTGTGGTAAATAATCACGATGAAATACTACTTAGCTACATATATTTTTTAAATATGAAATTCTACCATTCAAGCCTGGCTTGAACAAAAGAATATTAGCTTTGTGAAATAAGCCAGGGGGGAAAATTGTATTATTTCACTCATATGTGGTACACAAAGAAATACAATAAATGCTTAAACTAAATAAATAAAACAAATCAAACTTTTAGACTATAAGAATAAAATAGTGGTTATAAGAAGGATGGGGAAGTATGGTATTTATATTGGGGAAAAGGGTCAACTGTATGGTGATAGATGGAAGCCAGAATTCTCTGAAAAAACATTAAATATTATAAATCAATATTGATATTAAAGACTGTATAACTGACTCTATATAAAGTTATAAACTAATTCTACTTCAATTGAAAAAACTTTTCTTCAAACTCCACTGACTTATTTTCTAAAGTCACTAATATAATGTCTGAACATTTCAATTTCCTTAATATTAAATTTTTTCTGAGAATTTTAGGAACTTCTTTTTGGTTCTAGGATTTGAAGTATATACTGATGTGTACCTACTTATACTAGTGTATAAAAAAACTAGTGAATTAGGGTATCCAAAATGCCTTTCATTTTTGAAAGTTATGTTCTTTAAAGAACAGTTTCTTTCTGTACATTTATTCTCTACTCTTCTTCTGGAACTTCTGTTCCAGAACTTTTACAGGTTTATTATGAAAAGGAGAAAGAGAAAAGAAGCAACTACACTGTCACAAGCGGGCAAGATAGCTGCTGGAAAAAAAACTCCAATTTCTTCTTTTGCACCTTTTTGTTTACTTTTTTTTTTCTTGAGACTAGGTCTCACTGTTTATGCCCGTGGAACCCCAGGCTTTCGTTGCCTGGGGTACTACAGATTCAAGCAGTCCCCAGCCTCAGCTTCCCAGGTAGTTGGGATTACAGGCGCATGCCACCACGCCCAGCTATTTTTGGGGGACTAGGTCTCACTACATGCCCAGGCAGAACTCAAACCACGATCCCTGGCCCTGGCGTGGCTTCCTAGGCTGCCAACCTTTCTGTTTACTTTTGACTCTTTCACATCAGCTGTAATATTTTCCATTTTCATTTTATGCATGTTCTTTAGAACATGTCTATATTCTGCTTGTTTTGCAGTTAAAATATCTGTCTTAGGTATTAATACTAGCTTTTTCCCTCTTATATCATCTTTTCTTCTCCAAGTTGCTTCTGTTTTGTATCTCTTATATTGGTTGGTTTTATTAGATATCTGGCAATTCTTATTTGTCTATTGACATTTAATAGTGAGTAGCCAAGAATTGGAAGCTCTGAAATGTGTGAAGCTTATCATCTGTGTTTTTCTCAGTGAGTGATATATGCATAAGCATATAAGCCTCCATTCTGCTGAGGCAGAGATTTTCTGGTTCTTCCATGTTCACCAAAAATATGTATGTTGGGAAGGGGGGACTAGAGGGAAATAACAGCTTCTTAGACAAACATAAACAATGAGATTTTAGCTCCACTCCAGAAGCACTAAATGCTACAAATTCCTAGCATCTTTTGGAATTTTTGTGGCAGTTACAATTTAGTTTCTCATTTTCTCCATTAATAGCTTAGGATTTAGCTTTTTCGGCTCTGTTCAACTTTCTGTTTCTTATAGCTCATCTTAGTTCCCCTAAATTTGCTAATGTTTCTATTTTCCTGTTCCCTTCAAAGTCTAATATCTTGCAGGAAAAAAGCCCTTCATTTTAGTAGGTATTTAGGAGGCTGAAAATTAGATGTGATTAATCTGCCATTTTTACTTAGAAGTTTTTATGAGCTTCTTAGTTACCTGTTCAACTCCTTTCATATATATCATCATTCCAAATGTCTTCAGTTGCCAAGTAGCATTACATTTCTACCTTCATGTTCAAGAATTTGACCATTTCTACAATACCAGGTACTTTTATAGGTATTATATAGCAAGAGAAACAGATAAAATAAAGATAGCTGGTTTATAAAGAATATTGAAATTTCTGAATTTTCATGTACCAAACTCTTCCAAGCACATGTAGCTTTCAGGGGATTTGTTATGCATAGTAGTCAATGTTACAGTCACTCCTAAAATAACTGCTAAATTTGAGTCCTTGCTTCCAAGATGACCAACAGAAAAAGGGACAATGTTTGTGTCCTCAAAAGCCCCAGCCACATGCAGCCTATTCACGGCACTAACTGTGCCAGATGAATGCCTTTGGACAAGACCATTAAGAAGTATCTCAGGATGTGAGGGCGATCTGGCTGCGACATCTGTCACCCCATTGATCGCCAGGGTTGATTCGGCTGATCTGGCTGGCTGGCTAGGCGGGTGTCCCCTTCCTCCCTCACCGCTCCATGTGCGTCCCTCCCGAAGCTGCGCGCTCGGTCGAAGAGGACGGCCTTCCCCGAATAGAGACTGACTGTTCTTCGGTCGAGGGTATACGAGTAGCTGCGCTCCCCTGCTAGAACCTCCAAACAAGCTCTCAAGAAGTATCTCAAAGCCGGGCGTGCTGGTGCATGCCTGTAGACGGCAGCCTAGGAAGCCACGGCTGGGGCCAGGGATCACGGTTCAAGTCCTGCCGGGGGTACTAGCAAGACCTAGCCCCCCAAAAATAGCTGGGCATGGTGGTGTATGCTTTAATCCCAGCTACCTGGGAAGCTGAGGTTGGGGGTTGCTTGAGTCTGTGGTACCCCGGGCAACGTGAGCCTGTGGTTCACGGGCAAAAATAGCGAGACCTAGTCTCAAAAAAAAAAAAAAAAAAAAAGAAGTATTTCATTCAAAGCCAGGCACGGTGGCACATGCCTGTAATCCCAGCTATTAGGGAGGTGGAGGCTAGGAATTACCTGAGTCCACGGGTTCAGGACTACCCCAGGCAACACAGCAAGCCCTAGTCTCAAAAGATTGCCAGCCGTGGTGGTGTGTACCTGTAATCCCAGTTACACGGAAGAGTGAGGCTAGAGATCACTTGAGTTCGTGGATTCAGGACTACCCTGGGCAACATAGTGAGACCTAGTGTCTATATATATATGTATATATGTATATATATATATATATATATATATAATTTCATTCAAAATGATAGCAACTTCAATGTCAGGGACATTTCCTAAGCTAGGATCTATAACACCTATTTATTTCCTGAGTCATATTTGAAATTTCAGTATTGATTTGAGTTGTGTCATACAGAGCAAGATAGTCAGGAAAATTCTAGTCAAGCCTAGAAGGACCAAATACTTCAAATTCAATTTAGACCTGTATGTACTGCTCCATGACCTCTGATAAAGTCTTGTGCAGGAATTAAACCCTTAAGAACTGAAGAAAAAAATGTTCTTTGGGGAAAAAAGGAAATTATGCTCTAAAAAATTATAAAAAATTAGTATTAAGTAATTTTTTAGGTTTGTGTTCTAAAACTGGTGCAAGTGAGAAAAAAAAAAGAGGAGGTATAAAGTGTCTCCTATTAATTAGTTTAACATTGCAAGTGAGGATCTAACCAAAGATGGGAATTTGGTTGACTTAAAAGTGGAAACTAGGCCGGGCACGGTGGCTCGTGCCTGTAAGCTTCAGCCTATGAAGCGGCAGGGGCTAGGGATTGCGGTTCGAGTCCCGCCTGGGGCCCGTAGCGAGACCTAGTTCCAAAAAAAATAGCTGGGCGTGTTGGCACGCGCCTGTAATCCCAGCTACCCGGGAAGCTGAGGCCGGGGATTGCTTGAGTCTGTGGTACCCTGGGCAACGAGAGCCTGCGGCTCCACGGGCAAAAATAGCTAGACCTAGTCTCAAAAAAAAAAAAGTGGAAACTAGATTTAGTAATGGAGAATAAAGTCTTTCTTTGTGATGCTATGGTCCACAAGTTAATCCAAAGAGCTCTGGTGGGCTTAGTTGTAGATAGGAAAAGGAATCTAGCTAGATTTTGAAGAACATTTTTAAGTAGACAAGCCAGGTCATGCTTATCTAAGGATCCTCTAATTGGATATCATGAAGTGATGCATTTACACAAGCTGCAATATATGAGTGAAATGATAAAATGAAGTAAAGCACAATAGCAAGCAATTTTGTGTTCAAGTAAGAAAATAGTTAAAACTCAAAGCATTACTTGAAATCAAATCACATAAGTGCAGTGACCAATTAGAATGTGGTATATTCAATTTTTGTATACTTGAGGTAATTTGTTTACCAGTTAGAGTATGTTTGAACTCAGATATGCATTTAATGGACATAATATGCATATAACAATATCATTTTTATTTAAATTATTTACAGTTAATTACTTGCAGTTGAGAAGTATGTTTGGCATAATTGTCTAAAATCAGTTTCCCTTGAGAAGTCACTAAATAATGTTTAAAAATTCACAAGGTGGTAACTGTTCACTTTATATCCAGTTTCACACACATTTTATCAAAAATGTAATACCAATGTTGTATTAATAGTGCAACGTGAAGAGGAAATTTGGCAGCATTAGGTTGAATTCCTGCAGGACTTATGCCAAACCATACAGCATCATAAAGTTATTTCTTGCCATCTGCTTTACCAATCAATAAAACCAGAAATACAAAGTTAACTTAAGAAGTGGTGTTTCTTCTAGAAAGTTGACACTAAAGAAAAAAGTATGATGGAAGTGGGGAAATAATTCAAAGGGTAAAGTCATTGTCCTAATGTCTCCAAATAAAAAGGAGTTCAACAAGTATGTGTGGCTACCGAAGATTCAAGTCTGACCTGAGCTCTGATAGAAATGAATTTGAACAGGTAGCTGGCAAGAGGAGGAAGGCCTGCCTATCTTGCCAACTACCTTCCTTGCAAAAGGAAGGAAAAGATCATGAAGAAAGGGAAATAGAACTGATGTGTAGGACTTGCTCTTCAATCTGAGTTGAAACAGAATTTAAATGTTAGGAAGTTGAATACAGTAAGTGCTAGGAACTAAAGCAAAAGTGGTTTCTACTCTTAATCTTCTTAATTCATATAATTATTATTTACAACTGAATACTGATACAGCTCTGATTTATCACTGGACAGGAGTTGTCTTTGCCTCAAAAAGTTTATAGCCTTTCTTGCTTATTTCAATTTATAGAAATTAATTTAGACCAAAAAAATAATGTTTTTCCCTCCATGAAAGAGAAAGTTCCGGCTAGGGAATGAATTGTGAATGACAATTCATTATTACTTGAATGACAGGGAAGAATGAGGAAACAAATAGTGAGAGGCTAAATAAACTTAAGAAGCCAAAATAAAACTACAATTGTCACTTCAAATCTGACAGGAATTTTCCCATTTACTAAAAATATATCAGTGATATTCTTATCTTTTTTCTAGAAGTTCTAGACTTAAGAGAATTTATAGAAGTTCTAGACTTACAGAATTACTGCCAACATAACATCCAGATACCCCATCCAAGTTTCCCTATTAACAATTCACACTAGCATGATACATTTGCTATGGGAGCTTATTTTAGAAAAGAGAAAAT
Source organism: Uropsilus gracilis (assembly GCA_004024945.1). Lineage (NCBI taxonomy): Eukaryota > Metazoa > Chordata > Mammalia > Eulipotyphla > Talpidae > Uropsilus > Uropsilus gracilis. Next base: position 7,747 of record PVHY01027001.1, read on the forward strand.
TGTCAATTTGCCACAATGAAGGAACAAATACTGATACATTAACTAAAAAGTCCATACTTTGTATTCAGAGTTCAATTTTCCTCTTGCAAGCTTTCCCATTCAGTTTATATTACATTTAGTCATCTCATCCTGGTTTCTCTTAACTTTTGACGGTTTGAGATTCTTGTTTATCATGTCCTCAACAGTTTTGAGATCTGGTTAGGTATTTTATAGAATGTCCCCAATTTTGATGTGTTTCTTCTCATGATTAGATTTGGGTTACATGTTTTTAGGAGGAAGTTCATAGAGGCAAAGTTCCATTTTCATCACATTAAATCAAGGTCACAAACTATCAATTTGACTAACCGATCCTGAGGTGGACCTTAATCAGGCAGGCTGTGTGGCAGGTTTCTGCACTGTAAAGTGTTTTCTCTCCTGGCCGCATTGCACTCTTTGCAATAAAGCCAGTAAGTGCAATTTACACTTGAGTGAGGAGTTATGTTTTACCTGAAGGTGGAATATTTACAAAAATTGTTCAGGAGTCTTTCACGCCTCTGTTTTCACCTATTTATTACCTTGCTTGTGAGGAATCATGGGTAGTCTGTACTCATTTATAGTTCAATCCCTTGTATAGTTCCAGATATAAACCAATTACTGGGACTTTAATTGTGTACTTTCTGGCACTTGTAAGATGTTCCAGGATTATTTTATATAAACTTCCTACCTCCTTCCTCAAATCAGTCATTTAAAGATTCCCAGTTCTTTTTATTGGAGAATGTCTTTTAAAAGATCTAGGCCCTATGCAAATGTCTGTTGCTATTGGATATCAATTTTTAAGACCTTTTTCCTTTAAAAAGAGAAAACAATATAAACCAGTTCTTTGGTTTGTCTGGTATTAAAACTGACATATGTTATCTCTATAGTGTTTTCAGTTAGTGATCTGAAAATGGTGAATACAGCATGTTTCCCTGTACTGACCACAAAAGAAGTAGGCATTCATGAAGTATGCCTTTCCTTCATGTCTGTTTTAAGAACAAGGCCCTTCTTTGTCATTTTAAATGTAAATTTTGGCTCAGTGTGGGAATTTGTTTTGTATTAACTGTCCTGATAAAACAGACCGATTAAAATAACTTTCATAAGGAGAGGCTTTTCAGCAAGTAATGTTGGGAAAACAAGATAGTTGCATGCAAAAAAAAAAACATGTAACTAGCCCACTATCAAAATCTACTCAAGGTGGTTAAGACTTGGATGTAAAACCTGAAACCATAAAATGCATAGAAAACATAGGCAAAACACTCCATGACACAGGCTTCCAGAATGTTTGCACTAATCTCCAGTAGCAAGGAAAACAAGAGAATAAAGAACTATGACTACATAAAACTAAAAAGCTTCTGACAGCAAAAGGAACCATCTTTAAAACAATACCACCCTTGCTGAAATGGGAGAAATGTATTTGCACACCATACATCTGATAATGGGTTGCTATATCAAAGATCTATAGAGAATTCATGCAAATCAACAAAATCTGATTTTAAAAAATGAGCAGAGCCGGGCACGGTGGCTCATGCCTGTAAGCTTCAGCCTATGAAGCAGCTGAGGCTAGGGATCATGGTTCAAGTCCCACTCGGGACAACATACCGAGACTTAGTCCCCCAAAAATAGCTGTGTGTGGTGGTACATGCCTATAATCCCAACTATGTGGGAAGCTGAGGCTAGGGATTGCTGGAGTCTGTGGTACCATGGGCAACGGGAGCCTGCAGTTCCACGGGCAAAAATAGCAAGTCTCAATAAATAAATAAATAAATAAATAAATAAATAAGCAAAAGCTAAATAGGCACTTCTCCAAAGACATACAGATGACCAACAGGCACATGAAAACATGTTCATTGTTTATCAGCCACATAAGGGCAGATTAAAGTCACAAGATAGCACTTCACACCTACAAGAATGGCTTTTAACGTAAGGGCGGGAAACAAATACTGTGAGGGTGTGGAGAAAAAGGAAACCTCCTTACAATCTTAGTGAGAATGCAGACTGGTTCAACCCTAAATGAACTGCCATTTTTACTATTAATTCCACCCCTACCTGAATACCAGCACTAATTGGAAAGGAAGGATGCATTCCCATGTTCATTGCAGTACAACAGTCAAACTATGGAAACCACCTAACTGTCCACCACCACAGATGACTGGGTCAAGATGTGAGATTGATTTACCTCCAACACACACACAGTGGAACACTTGGTAGAGCTGTTAAAAAAAAATTAAAAAGGAAAAAAAACCTTGCCATCCACAGCAACATGGAGGGAAAACTGCAGTGTCAGAGACAGTAACAGATGGTTTCACTTATATGTGGAATAGAGAGAAATCAAAGGGTTAGCTAAGAGCCAGCCCTAGCCTGGAAGAGCTGGGTGGGTGGGGGGAGGGGTGAGAGCACCCTAGTATAGTGGTAGGTGATTGTGGGTGCCTTGGTGGTGGTCCGTGTGCTAATACATAACAGGGTTGGGTACTGTACTTCTAACACACAAGGGTGTAAACCAATGCTAGCTCAATAAAAAAGTAAATACAACAAAGAACAATTTAAAAAATAGGGGAAATGGAACTTGCTAAGATTTTTTGGCTACTGTAGTTGAAAAAGGCACAGCATGAGTATTTTAGGCACTTTTTATTTTCCAAAAAAAATTGTCGTTAATATATAAACATCTCATTCTCAAAAAATTCTACAACTATACAGCTGTTTGCTCCGTTATTTGCATAGGAAATGACCACAATACAAAAATAAGAGGGAAAAAGAAGCAAAACAGCAACTGAGTTATGCTTTTTATGTAGGTATGTTTCCACGTATAAACATTTTGAAGCCTTACAAAATATTTACATCATTTGTCATCTATTTACATGTTTTAAGAGCAACTTTTCTAACAAACAAAACTATAATTTATCAAGTTATGAAAATTTTCTAAAAAAACTTACTGTTACCACAAAATAAATAAAGATAAACAATATTTTTAAAACAAAATTAAATTTTCATTTCAATTAAGACCCCTTTTGGCATTTTGCTTATTTATTCTGCCCTTTGGTTAACAGCATCAGCATCACATTACTATTTTATATTGCATATATGTAGCACTTCCTTATGTTTTCAACATGTCATTTATAATTAAAGGCAGACACTGAGTCAGTATTAACAGAATAACTAAACTGCACTGTAATTTAGGAAAAATTACTGTGTCTCAATGTATGTTACATGCAAAATCCACATAAATTGGCATTTAACATTTACTGCACAAGCCAATATCTTGGTATATGAAAACTGCATCATTAATTCAACTGTTGCCATGTGAAAACTACATAAATCCTTCTTTTATAAAATGATACTGTTTAGCTTATTGTAAGAGGTTCAACTTTTGTATACTGTAACTACCTATAAGCTCTTGAGTTCACAATTCATATAAAACATCTTTCATATTTAAAATAAACAATCCTGTTTAATCAGTGCATGAAATCTGCTTTTAAGTTCATTTGAATGATTATTTGATAACCCTAAAGAAATTAATTTGGTATTGTTTTAAGAGGTATCTTATCACAAATTCTAACTGTAAATGTATTCATGGTTATTCTCAAAAGAATCATTAATGATTTTTCCCCAAAAGAATTCTAGAAAACTTGTAATAAACCTATAAAGCTGATTTGCATATTTACAAAATTTTGTATAGCAAATATAGGCAACTCATATTTTAAAAAAAAACACATTTGTTCAATGGCTACTTGTGAATTGCCAGGTACACTACGCACCTCTAAGGAATTATCTAATATTGGAAAAAAAAAACAAAAACACAATTCCAATGTCAAGTAAAATCTTGACATACAATCCAGCCTTCTTCCTGTGCCTGCCAACTGATTTGTTTACTAAACACTGTCACTTTAAATGATGGTGCTTAGGTAAAAACACTGCAAACACACTCTGCACCCCCATCCCCCACCCCACCCTGAGATGGGACTGCCTGTCATGAGATGAAATCTGCTTGAGTAGCGCCATATACATTACAGCAAGCATTCCAGACTCTTTAAAAGGACCAAACACTTTGGTATTAATACAATGTATTCCCTGTTTTCTCAAATATACAAAATATACATTTCCAGTTTTTTGCTTTTTCTTTTTTTTATATATATAGTTAAGTTTGTAGTTTAAAACTTTGCCAAGTGAACTGCAGAATGTCAGTGAGAAATGCATAGGCACGGCAGACCCGCGGTTCTCAGTTCTGGTGCCTCTTCATGTGCAGGGCCAAGTGGTCGGAGCGAGAGAAGCTGCGGTTGCACACAGCACACTGGAAAGGCTTGGCCCCGGTGTGCTTCCGGTAGTGGCGGGTCAGCTCATCTGAGCGCGCAAACCTCCAGTCACAGCCTTCCCAGGTGCACTTGTAGGGCTTTTCACCTGTGACAATGAACAACCAGGAGGTGAGTCTACTTGCAAGACAGACAAAACATATATACTGTCTGAGAAAGTAATTTTTCTTAATTATGACTCAGGAGGAAAGTTCAGTTTTTCATGAACTAAATTTCACTGTATTTTCATAAAGTTACTGTTTCATGGAATGATACTTAGACTCTAAGTAAACAAAGATAAAAAAATTGTTTCTCTGAAAAACAGGAAACCATTTTTAAAGATGCAAGATGAGTCAGTGCTATTTCAATGGACAATTTCTAAAGAAATAGATCCATAAAATGATGAGAATTGGCAATTTTATGAATACAACTTCAAAGGTACAAACTCAATTTAAACTAGTATTGAGAAATGGCTATAACTGGAGCAGGTAAAGAAAAAAAAATGTTTAATTAACCAATACAATGAATGTAATGTCACTGCATTGTAGCAATCCTTTACTTCAGACTGGTCTTAGATGTTTCTAACTAAGCTAGACAGACAAAGTTTCAGCACATAAACCAGTCCACCAAACACACATGCTCCAAAAATGGCTTATTTGGACACTCTTCTCACTAACACACATACATTCAGAACTTCCCGTTTTCCAGATAGGAGCAAAAGAAACCTAGAAAGATTTTAAAGTTGAACAGCAGTAAAGTTTTATGCATTTGATATTTATTACATTTCCTCAACAGGATCAAAGAAGTTTGGTACTAATGACTTTGCCTAGGTTTCAATGTCAGGAAACACCCATAATAATTCGAATGTTAGTTAGGATACATACTTTTCTTTGTAATGCACTGCACCCATTCATTCTCTAAAAGCGTCACCAAAGCCTATTATATGCCATGAAATGTCCAGTCAAGAATACAAAAATGCCTGGCTTCAAGGAGCTTACATGCAATCTATATTTTACAGGTCTCTTTTCAGTCTACCTATAATTCTTTTGACAGATCTCTTCACTTAGTGAAGTGGAATCTGAGCAGCTGTCCCACCATTTACATGGGCTAGTTGCTATTCTTTTGAAACTACTTGAATTTATAATGTAATCTTAATGTCAGACTTAATCCTATATGAGACTCATGTGTTTTCCCCTAAACAAATCCCCAAATCTAAGAAAACTTCCCATCAAATTAACTAGCTGCTATGCTGATGCTTTATTTGTTATAATTCTCTGTGAATTTTAGCTTAACAAGAGAGCTTTGAGAGAAATTTGTGAGCTAATGTACCCTTGGGTTTTCTAGAGTTTTAGATGGATGCCATTTAAAACTCTGAATAATAAAGCTGCTAAATTCCTTTTTAAAAAGGTTTTCTTCTGAAAGGGAAGAACCTCTGCTTTTGAACACCCTACTCAGTACCACTACTGAAAATGCCACAAAACTTTCCGCCTGATTTAACAGTATCATATTCAGGAAGTTGTAAGATTACTCAACTGAGTCCAACTTTTTTAAGACAATGTCTGCATCGACTGAGATTTCTACAGCTTGTGGTTAAGATATTTTTTTTGCTCTCCTGATAAGCACTCTGAATCTTAAGGACAAAACAGTACCAAAACTATCCTTTAAAACTGTACAAATTCTTTCTTATAAGATTTCTCTTTGGACTGCTATGGTGTACACTCCTGTACCACCCACCTTTCCTTTCTCTTTTCCTCTCCTCTCCTCTGACACAAAGTATTTATTTTTTTTAATTCTCCTTTTGGTTTCATCAATAAGTTTAAAAAGTGCATTTCTTAATTTCTGAATTGTTTTTTCTCAAAGTAAAGTCTAAAAATTTAGGCTAACACACTCAAATATTAACATTAACAAACAAGCCTTTCTATGTATACTCACACATAATCTGTTGAACACAGATATATTTTAATACTAGTAGTAAATGCAGCTATCACTCTAGGAGATATAAATCAAGCAGGGGTTTGAAAAAATCTTTTACACAAATGTTTTGTTTCTGTTCCTATGAAAAATAAATCACAGAAACAAACATATTGGTTACTTTACTGTCATTTAAAGAAAAGAAAGTTATTTCTGATGTCTGAGGTAAGGAATAAATTCCTAAAGTGCCCTAATTTTAAAGTAAATCATTCTGGTCTTTTGAATTTTTAGTTAGTTTAAGAAACAAGGGACACTAGACTCTTTTTGTTCATTTTATTGGCTATGAAGCCATAAACTGCACTAATATTTTTATAAGTTTACTTTACTGATTGGTTGAAAAAATGTAGCCATTAATGTTCCTAAAACATTTGGAATTTTGCTCTCAATTTATGCACATCTATAGATTATTCAGTCAAGAATACTACCAGTGTCTGGGTCATTAGTTATGAGGCCAAGTCTACTATAAACGCAAGGACAACCATTCCCCACTTGGGGCCATTTCTACGGGATTTGTTCAAATGTCAACACTGTTCAAGTAAAACATCATAGAGGAAGCTGGTACCCAATTTCTGGCCAAATAGCAGATTCAGGCCTTTCTTCCTCAGCCAGAAACACTATGCACAGTACTTCTGGGAAACCAAACTGACTTCCTTTAAGTTATTTCAACAGGATAGAGTTTTCAAATGTTTAATTGGATTTTTACAGAATCTCTTTCCAATACCACCAATTTAAAATATTTAGTTAAGCTCTTTCAACATAAACTGTATTTTTAAGTTCTCATGCTGTTAATGTGAAACTTTCCAAAAGCAAAAAAAAAGTGACAAATCTGTACAACATGGGAAACAAAACTTCAACCTTTTATCAAATAAAGTATGCATTTTCTCATTCTATTTAAAAATTGCTAGCTATCTTTTGCTAGAGGTCTCTAGCCTTTTCAAAAAAAAGACTCAAATAAAGCATACTGTCCATACTGGTGAAATCAATTAACTCAATTTATGTGTTCTGTACAAGTGTTAAGCAAAAGTGCTACCAGGTCAAGAAGAGAGCAGGCACAAACATCTACTGAGCACTTATCCCAGAGTCAGAAATTCCTCAGTATTTCACCTAACCCTCACATCACCCAGCAGAGTTAGAAATAAAACCATAAGCTCCACCATCAAGAATCTTTCCTTATATCCCACTTAAATCTCCCATCAGCAAACACTAATATATTCTATATGAATGATTTAAGAAACACAAATAGTTCAGAATTCCTTAAAGATTTTAAGGTCACTTATGAAGGTCAGTGAAGGCGTAATTAATGGACTCTGTATGAGTATTAAGGCCAGGATGTCTGAGGCAAATCCTGGCTAAGTTAATCTTTTGTGGAAACTCACCTTCAGTATCTCTGAGTCCCAAAATTATTCTATGTGGATACTGACAATCCCCAGATATTACCTAATGGTGGTTTTCCTTTATCCCAAGTTAATTTTAGTGGAATAGCAGAGCAAGTTCATAAAAGTATTAGAAAAGCTTTAACAATGAACTAAAAAAAATTATCTTTTTTTCCCCTCTAATGAACAGATTTTAAAAAAAGACTTTAAAATCTATTACAATGGAATGAGAGGTTTCTCTGCTCTGCTGAACATATTCAAAAGACTCATACCAAGGCCTTTCCCTAGAATACTCCACATAGATTCAAAAGAAAAATATTGTAGATGAACTTATTTATGGTTTTTTGTTTTTTTCACTAGGTCTCAATTTTTGCCTGTGGAACCACAGGCTCACGTTGCCCAGGGTACCACAGACTCAAGCAATCCCCAGCTGCAGCTTCCCAGGTAGCTGGGATTACAGGCACGCACCACCACGCCCAGCTATATTTTTTTGGATCTAGGTCTCGCTACATGTCCCTGGCAGGACTCGAACCACGATCCCTGGCCCCAGCCGTGGCTTCCTAGGCTGCCGCTTACAGGCATGCGCCACCATGCCCGGCCTTTGTTATCTTTTAAAGTTCAGTGCAGCAAAATGTTTTCTTCCTGAAGACTAACATTAGTACTGTGAACTGTATCTGATGAAGGCTAAAAACCATCAGCTGTTTAGCAAATAATGTTACCTGTTCTAAATGACATGCAAAGCAGAGTAAAACTCCTTTTCTGGTCTTAACTCAACTTGAAATCAATATCCTATCTGAGACCAAAACAGGGCAAATGACTGAAGTGGAAAGAATTGTTTCAAGTTAGCTTAATTCTTGAATTTTAAGAGTCCTTTAAGTTCAACAAGAACTATTTCAGGAAGAAAATACATGCCAACTCAATAGATTTCCCCATCATTAGAGACTTAGAAAATCCAGATCTAAAACAGTATATAGTCTAATAAAGGCTAAAAACAGGAAGTATTTACTAAGATTAAGCTCATGGGGAAATATCTTTTTTAAAAAGTATGATTTTGGCTTATTAATTCACATTTTTGTATATCTAGTAACTTAATTTACCATCAAAAAAATCCTTTTTAAAGCTTATTATAGCACAGAACACTCCTATACTGTAACAGAAGGACTGGCAATTTATTTGAAAGGTTAATATTTGTAAAACACATCTTCTGTCCACTTGCTCACATTTAAGCAACTAATTAAAAAGACTATATTAAAAATATTCCCTTCATTCTCCCTGTCTCTCCCTGTCAGGGGGAGACAGGGAGGGAGGGAGGGAGGGAGGGAG
>PVHY01027002.1:0-16705 GCA_004024945.1 Uropsilus gracilis
CCCCCCCCCCCCCCCCCCCCCCCCCCCCCCGCTCTCTTTCTGGTCGTGAGGGTAACGGCGGAGCCCGTCTCCCTGAAGAGCACTCATTGCCCAGGTAACACACCTTGCTGTCTAACCGGGTGTCCAAAGGGTCCCCCGTTGCACCCCAGCCCTGAGACGGGTCTAGTGCCCCCGGGTGCATGGGGAGACCTTTTCCGCGCCCCCACCTCCCCCGCCCCTCACGTGTGTTTGCAGGCAGCATAGGGAGGTAAAAGCCAAGATCTTTCAACCCGCATGTGATGCTTCAAGGACTAGGTCGTGCGGCAACACCGCTGCCTCTGTGGGAACTGAGAGGAGTTGGATGTAAGGTCCCTTCATGGCCCTGCATTTGGACTGGGAGTGTGAAGGCGGCGGCTCCACTCTAGAGGGGAAACTGTGTCTGGCGGTGACTGATGTTTTTCATTTGTGTTGTGCTCACTATTGGGGAAGGACGTCTGCTTTGTGACTACACAAGATTCCATGTATTTGCTTTTGTCCCGACCTGCATGTTCCTACAGCGTTGAAGAATAGTGTCTTAAAAGCAAAAATAAACAAACAAAAAGCTCCACGTAAATTAAGAAAATAAAAGGTGTTCGTGGACAGGTGCTCTTTGGCCAAAGAAAGTTCGTGGGGTAGCCTCCAGTGTTGAGGGTCGCCTAGGAAGAAAGGACCAAACAGAAGACTCTCCAGGGACTTCCAAGTCCAAGGAGGACTGGAAGGGAGTTAATAGCCAGGAACCTGTCCCTTTCCGGTTTTTTTGGGAGGCAGGCAGGTGGAGCAGAAGAAAAACCCTGTGGCCTCGTTAAATATAAAGTTGGTCTGGACCACATCACACAGACTGCTTCCGTGCCCAAATTTGAAGGGATAGAAGATGGTCCCTTCAAAGAACTTACTCATGCAGGGGCCTTTGCGTCCTAAAGCATGTATAAAATTTGCAAAAATATATGTTACATTCAGAACTCTAAGTCTACATACAGTCTCACCTCTTAAGACCTAGCCTGCAAAATTCCACTCTAATATTTGTGCAGAATTCAGTTCAGTTCAACTGGCATAGGTATAACCCCTGTGAAGAACAGGTTCTAGTAAGGAGATGTGGGAATAATCAGAATCAGTAGCATAGCCCCTCTCTTCAGGACATAGAGTCTAGCAAAGTAAGACAAGTGTGTGCACAGCCCTGATACCATATAGATTACAGGAGTATGCATGGATAATTAAGTGGTAAGCGAGCATCAAAGACATGAATTGCAACTGGGGTTATCAAGTGTTTGTTTTCACAGAAGAGATAGCATTTTAACTAATCCTTAAAAACATGGGGGGACAAGATGGCTAGAGCACAGGGCAATTTCAGGGCAGTAAAGCTATTTTGTATGATCATGGGATGATGGACGTAGGACATTATGCTTTCATCAGACACCATGGAGTGAACCCTAATGTAACTATGGACTTCAGTTAATAATAATGGATCAATATTAGCTCATCAGTTGTAGCAAATGTGCCACACTAACGCAAGATGTTTACAATAGGAGAAACTGTTGAGGGAAGGGAGAATATGGGAATTCTGTACTTTCTCTGCAATTTTTATAGTTAAAACTGTTGTGTTTTTTTTTTTAAGCCAGTTAAAAACAGGTAATGACTTTTACTGAGGAATGAGGTACATGGAATGAGATTTTGGGGAAAGAGTAATGGGAAGGGAGACTGAAGGGCAGAACAGAATGTATTTGAAAATATGCAGACTACAGTGCGGTGGAGGTCTAGGCCGCCTGGGTTGGGGGAGGAAGGAGGCTGGGACAGTCAACCAAAGCCAATGGAAGGTTTGCTGACTTGCTAAGACCAGATTGATCTTCTCTGCAGTGGAAACAACTGGAGGTGTTTAAGTTGAGAAGTGACATGATTAAATAACTACTGGGATTTCCAGGTTTTATTTTTAGTTCTTGATGACTTTATGCAATTCGAATTTTTTAGTTTTTCTCCATCCCAACTTTTGAATGAGTCCCATCTTTACAATGTCTCCAACAAACTTTTTTGAGGGCCTCGATTCAGCACCACTCTGAATGCTGTGGCCCACTGGATAATTTAAATATTTATGTTCTCTATCATAATGTGAATTACTGAATAAACAAGTCATAATAGCTAATATTTTTTAAAGATTTCCTACTTGCCAGGCATTCATGTAGACACTTTCCATGTATTAGCTGTAATGAGCCTATGAAACAGATATTATCACTACTCTCACTTTGTATATGACAAAACCAAGATACCAAGGAGTTAACTTACCCAAAACCACACACCATCATTTAGTGATTAAGACAATGAAGCATGAAGAAAAGCTAGAATAAAAAATTCAGTTCCGAATCAGCCATATGTGATAAGACCCTATTGTTTGATGAGCACACCAGAGTGGGGTCTCAAGCCCCAGGCCCTTATGTATTAAATACTCCCACATAAAAGCACTGAACTGGCATTCTTGATGCAGCTACTGGAATGTATTTCATTTCAAAAAACCTTCCTGATACCCCAGTCCAGCACCTCCTGGATCTTTAATGAGATGCCCCAAGCCCAGTCCTCCTTTCACAAATAATCCATCTTGTGCACAAAAACACCTTGTCACTTCCCTCAACTTTCCTCCTTCCTCCCATTTCCACTCTAAACTACCTTTCAACCTTATTATTTCGGACCATTCACCTTCACTGTAGTCAGCAGTCTCCTCATTAGGCTATGAACACGCTGTGCTCATCTCTGACTCTGCCCCAGCTCACATTTACTCAGTGACCTCAAATCCTGCCTCCCTGAGCTCTAACTAAACCCTCCCTATTCGACAACTCCCCATCAAGGTCTTCTCTCCTCCAGAAGCTTTTTCTTCTTTCTCCAGCGACTTCAAATGCATGCATACCCCACTGCTCCCCATCCCCTACCTCTCCTTTCCTAAAGACCTCTAGTACCTGGTTACCCCCCTGGATTACACACCTTCTGTGTGATTGCTTCTTGGCTATAAATCCTGTCTCTCCAGTCACAGTGCAGGTCCTTATGCAAGAATCATCTCCTTCACCCCCTGCCCTGCTGCCAAGTGCTATGCTCACAGCAGGCACTAAATACTCTGATTAATTCACATAGGATCATAAAAACCCACAGTTATCCCTAGAAATTGTCAACCAATATTTACAAAAAATCCCATAAAGTGATAACAGGACACTTGGTCCCTATATGGTAAAAAATATAAGTGGGGGTGGGGGTGAGACGATGGGAATCAAGTCCTCCAGGAAGTCTACCTAAGGAAGCTAAACAGATCAGGAAACTATATACAGAATAATATATTAAGTGTGGAGTTGGGTCTGAATGAGTCTCTCTGTCCTCAGGCCCTCATGCAAAATAACTCTGACCCCCTAGTCACCAGACAGGTAGATGAAGGACATGGGAACATATATGTTCCAATTTGAAGAGTGATATGCACAAAGACAGAGAAGTTCAAAACATGTGAAGGACATGGGAACATATATGTTCCAATTTGAAGAGTGATATGCACAAAGAAAGAGAAGTTCAAAACATGCAGAAATTAGGAAGTAAGTGGGACCTGGGGGTACTTTCAATTTAAATAGTGGCAATCATTGAGGCTGCAAAGGTAGGATGGAATGAGATATTGGAAAAATCCCTATGTCTGGCTCGCTCATCTGCATGTTGTCCTGCAGGCCAACATTTATTAAACCTTTTGGTCTCAGGCCCCCTTTACACTCCTTGATAAGCTTCAAAGAGCTTTTGCTATGTATATTTTATTTATTGGCATTTATCCCTATTCAAAATTCAAACTGAACAGTTTAAAAATCATTCATAGTTCACTTTCAGATAAGCTCTTTATATATTAGCATAATCTCTTTATAAAAAGTAACTATGCTTTCCTAAACAAAATAGCAAGAGGAGTATCATCCTTTTACATTTATATTTACATCCTCTACTGTCTGCCTGAAAACAACACAGCTAGATTCTCACATCTTCCTCAACATCCAATCTGTAGTGACAGAATGTTTGGATTGAAATATATGAAGACTATCCAGCCTCATACAGATTGTGATTAGAATAAGGAGATCTGTTTTACTAGCCTTTTTGATAATTGTGGATATTCTTCTCTGCAATGACACTAAAACTCAACTTTTTATTACATTATTCTTCATTGTTGTACAGTATTTGATTTCTCCCCTTGGGATAATCTCCATGTATTTCCCACCACCACATCACCTGTGAACAGTCATCATAGTCCCTTGTACTCTTCCCTCACCTGTAAAACTCAACTTTTGAAGAGTAGTTGAAATGTGAACTTTGTAACCATATAAGTGAAACCTTTCAAATTCTGTTACATTAAAATCTGTCTATATTGGACTTTGAATGGCTCTTTTAATGGGCATGATTTGGTACATTATGCATTGGTCTTTTAGAAAACAGTGGTTTGCAAAGTTTCCAAATGTTGACACATTTCATTAAACAAGATCAAAAAACCACACTCACTGAGTTTATCACCACCATTCTCATAAGAAAGTCTTTTAAGTATTGGGAAGCTGTCAAACTCTTGGTGGTAGATAGAAGTTTTTCAAAATACTAATTTTCACTTGAAAGCTCAGATTTTATACTTGACACAAACACTGTCAGGGTTTTTTCTTTGAGATGACTGACTTCATATTCAAGAAAATGTCTATGAAATACTTACATCTCAATAGTCATAGTTTGTAAGAATGGTGTTCCATGAAAAATCAACTCATTCAACTACACATCAAATCATCATACAAGTGGAGTAACTATTGTGTGTATAAGAAATATGCCTGTCCCAATTTGTGATGCAGAGTAGTAAAAAGACATCTTTGCAGAGGTCAGCTTTAAGAATAATAATAATTTTTACCACATAATTAAGAAGATTCTTAAGTAAAATGTTTCATGCTGTAAGTGTATGACCGAGATTATGTGTAATACAACATCCACCATTGTGGTGCCCCTGTCTTGACTCCTGCTAAGACACTGTTGAATTGCACCATCAGTGCAAAGGTCAGATGGTAGAAAAGGCCAATAATTGTTGCTGTTACTGTGTGTAGGGTAAGTGAGTTGGTCGGGTTTTTTCCGCCATTAGCCTGTGTAACCAGCACCTGTAGTATTGCTCCCTTCCCAAGGTTGTGTATACATGCCTGGGCCCAGTGGATGTGTGCATATGTGAGTGGGCACCTGAGTGAAGGGGACAGAGGGAGCAAGAGCATGAGAAGGAGAACACATGAGAGTACAGAGACAATGAGAGAAAACCAGGGAGAGAGCCCAGAAGAAGAGTGAAGATCCCTGGGAGGCTTGACTTCCAGCCCTCCAACCATGGCTTTGGCCCTGGCCCTGGCCCTGGCTCTGGCCCTGGCCCTGGCCCTGGCCCTGCCCTGCCCTGCTCTGCCTGATGTGTCTGTGTAATTACTAGAACCAATAAAGAGCCTATGCATATTGGTGAGCCTGATACTTGCACTACATTTGGCATCACAAGCAGGCTGCTTCCCTTACAATTAGCAACAAAGATGGGATGGTTACGAAACACCATGAAAATTGTTTGACCTCAAAGACCTCTTTAAAGAATGTTAAGTTCCTCCCAGCAGGATTGTTATAGATAGGCTATAAGATGCTCAAATATTCATGGGATGTGTTTATACTAAAAAAAAGAAAAACAATTTGTTTCAAACTTAACTGGGTGTCCTGTGTTTTTATTTGCTACAACTGGTGACTTCACCTCAAGCAGCCCATAGACCACACTTTGAAAACAGCTTCTCTCAGGTCAGTTTTGAGTGGAGACAGACATCAGAGTTGTACTTAAATAAAATACCTCTTACTCCTGTGAACAGGAGGGTCAGAAGGTGGAAAGATTTGTAGGTCTAAGAAGCTCTGATGAGTCCTTTAAGATGTTACTTCTTAGAGTTATTAGGAGGGGGCAATGCTATTCTAAGCCTGGGCAAGAAAAACAGACCTGCTGAAGGCAGCTGCCACTTAGACAGGTCCCCTACCCCGCAGTACTGCTAACCACCCTCCTCCCACCCATCCAAACCCACCATCAGGACTTCTTGAATGCAACTGATTTATATACCACCCAGCACAATTTAAAGTCTTTCTTCATGCTTTGGCCTTGTTGAAAGTGGAAACCAGCTGGTCTTTATCTTTCATCAACTAATGATACTCTTGAAGAAAAGGATTCACATTTCACATCAGACTAAGTTATTACAGTTCCTTTAACTAGTTCATTCCCAGCACCCTTAACCCAGTTCTTAAGTCTTATCCATCATTCTTGGATGCACCACATTATCTCCATTTCCCCAGTTGGGAAATCTTGACAGAGTGTAGTGTGTGCAGTCAACAAGAGGCTGTGCTGACTGAGCAATAGTGCAGGGGGCAAGTCTTAAGTTTCCCCTCAATGACATCAACTTTATAAAACTTGATTGCCTCACTTACATGTGGGATATAGGTAAGACAAACAAAAGGACAAGGAACAAACTGACAACAGAGCTAAAGCAAAAGGCAAGGGAGCAGGGAAGAGTTAGGGGGAAATCCGGGTTGGAATGAGCACAAGAGATCAGGATGGTATTTCACAGGTGATACGGTGGTGGGAGAACTTCAGGGTGTATAATGATGTAAAATATATATATGTAAAATGCAAAAAAAAGTTTAAATAAAATTTTAAAAATAAAGAGAAGCTAATCAAGCAAAAATAAATAAAACTTGATTGCTAAGAGTTCTCCTGTCATCTCTTCCTGTATATAGGAGACGATAAAGAGTCTAGACTTTGGAGGCAGGTAGGTCTGGAATCTAGAATCCTGGCTTTGCCAGCTACTATCTGTGTTGCTTTGAGGGAGTCATTTTCTTAAAGTAACACAGGGCTATCACCCAATCTTCTTGATTTATTGCAAAGATTAAAAACTGGTGTAGACCCTCTGACACATACCATCAAGTTGAATCATATGCCTCTTGTAAATTTTTTTTTTTGAGACTAGGTCTCGCTATTTTTGCCCATGGAACTGCAGGCTCATGTTGCCCAGGGTACCACGGACTCAAGCAATCCCCAGCCTCAGCTTCCCAGAGAGCTAGGATTACAGGCGCGCATCACCACACCCAGCTATTTTTTGGGACTAGGTCTTGCTGTTTTTGCCCCAAGCAGGACTCGAACTGCAATCCCTAGCCCCAGCCACTTCATAGGCTGAAGCTTACAAGCACAAGCCACCATTCCTGGCTTCTCTTATGAATTTAAATACATACACAAAGAGGAAGAAAGGGTGGGAGGAGGACATCATTTAAATGTGCTGACTCGCATCTGTGCTCCCTTTGCTGCCTCTTTGCTCTTATCTTTATGCTCTGACTGTAGAACTTCATTACCTACCCTCATGAAGGCCAATTCACTGTCATGGCTCTCCTTTCATTAACAGTGTCCTACCATTCAACAGGGTCCCAAAGCAATAGAACCCAGCAGGGGGAAGGAGGGGAGTGAATAGTCTTTGTTTTTGGCTTAATTTTAATTTCCAGTACACACTTTAGTATTTAAGATTCAAGAATCAATAATAATAACCCTCAAAGCTGATAAAGTCAGACTGATAATTTTGAAATAGGTATTTACATTCATTCACCTAAGCGCAGCTTCATGTCACTTGCTGACTCCAAGAATCAACACACAAGAGTACACTTAGTCAGCACTGCCTTACAGCCATCTCCAGATGAAAAGCACCAACTAACCATTGGAATAAAACTGGTAGATTCACACGCTGTAGTGGAAAAGGAACACAAGTCTGCGTCTGATCAACCACAAAAGCAAATTTACAAGGACAGGAAGTTGTTTTGGAGATTGAGAGAGCCACTAAATGTCAGAAATTTAATGATTCAGACATTATAGCTTCCTTTCTGTATCTTCAGAGCAGTTGCTTATTCAGTTCACAAAACATGAAAAAGTTCAAATGGCACAGTATCTCTCAGATTTGGCACCTACCATATAGAAATATGTAGACCTGCTTACTTTCCTTCCAACTTTAAAAATAAAACCTAAGTCAGAAATCCTTGATGTTGACATAAGTCTTTTCAACTTTTTAGCTAAATGGTTTCAGGGAGCATAAAGTAAGAGATAAAAATATTAAGGGTCTTCATTTCTTCCATTTTGCTAATAAAGCCCTTAGAGATAAGCAGTACAATTCTTTAGCACTTTGGACTACCTTTGATTAACACCAAGCAGAGGCTGCTTAGCCAACCTAAAGATGTTCCCTTTCTATTTGACAAAAATGTTCTATGAAAATGCAGTAACCTCTCCTAGCTTCATGAGTAAATAAATCATGACTGTCCTAAATGAATGGTAAAATTGGGGTTGGGTTGTGGATTCAAAAATGTGATAAATTAGCCAGTTCTTTATGTATTCTGGATTATAAAAACATACACAGAAAAAAAATGTCACTTTTAAAAAAGGCTCCAATTTGAGAAACTTACAAATGAAGAGGAACATTGCAACAGCCAAAAACACTTATTTGAAAAAGAATCATTATACAAACTTTGATAACTCACTAAGGATTGCCTGTTTCATGTTTTAATAACCAGGTTGGCACTGTAGTACATCCAGAAATATGGAACTTTGTATCTGTCAGTTTTATCTCTTTTTTAAGTTGCTATTTTTAATGTGTGTTTATAATACACTGAAGACATCTTAGTCAATCATGTATTGAGCAAAAGAATCACCATGGCAGGGAGACACACATGGTAGTCTTTATTGTCAACATGTCTATAAAACTGAATAAATATTTGTTAGTGTTCCATTTTGATAAATACAAGGAACACATGGGGTTGAAAGGGAAACATAGCAAGTGCTCCATAGTTTTTCAAAGGCTGGCACTACTTTAATGGTAAATAACAAAGAATGCCAGGGTGTATAGGAGGGTTTTCACAAACACTCTACATCAGAAACAGACTAGACCTGTGATGACATGACAGAACAACCCAGCCCAAAGGAGGACATAGTCTATCCCATTCCATGAACCTAAATCCCTAGTGGTTTAAAAGGTCTTTTTTATTCTTATCTTCCTACCTACAGTTTGCTCTTCTAACCTCCCAAACCCTCCACATCCTTTCCTTGGCTTCTTTTCCAGTTCCTGCCTCATTGGCTTCCCTTCATCACTCAAGGACCTTTCTTTTCAGAAGTTTCCACCCTCTAATCCCTGTAACTTGCTCCTCCAAGTATTTGCTCATAAATCTCCAAAATGCCCCAATTACTCTCACTCACATGGACTGCTGAAGGCAACATGAGTAAGAATAATTCCACAGAAAGAGTTCAAAGATTGAGGAAGATCTCGTGTTAGTCACACTTAGCTAACCTCCTTGAATCTGGCGATGGTGACATTTATAACCATAAAAAGGTAGAGTGAGTGAGATAGAAGCCAGTTTTGCTCTTCTCTGGTTAGTCCCAGTCCTTCTGAGCTTGCTGCTTTATCTGTGATGTATCTACCTCAAGAGGTCATAGTGTAAGAGAATCATAGGATACAGGTGTGGGAGAGCACTTGGAAATGACAAAGCCCCAGACTCATGGTTTCCAAAATGTTCCCACAGTTTCAGCACCACGTCACCAGAGAACCCATTAGAAAGGCAAATTCTTCAGCTTAACCCAGACCTACTGAAACTTGGGGGGAGGAGTCCAGCAATCTGTTTTTAACAAGTACTCTCAGTGATTCTGATAAATACATGAATTACTTTTCATGAGATGTCTCCTCCAAGCTTTCAATGGCTCTGAATAGCTCAGTCAGCATGAGGAATGTTAATGCCCTTGTGTTGCAATGTGTGAAGAACACAATAACTTATTTTCTTCTTAATTCATAGAGAATTTCAACAAAATGATGCAACAGGATCCACTTATCATGTGGATCATACAATTTATGACACCTTTGAGGACTGGGAAACACTCTGCCATGGGATCATCCAAACAGCTAGATGGATGCCTATACTGTACATGATGGTTTCAAAGATACCAGGAAGATCAAACCTACAGGTTTCTACACACCTCACTGATGCCAGGAATTTTCTCATCTATTGCTTAAAACTTATATCTTCCATCTGCAAAACAAATATCACTGGAAATAGCACAGATAGTCCTTTACCTCTCAGGTAGGAGAAAGGAAAGGAAGGGAACACACACATCTTATTCTCAGGAAGTGGGATGTCCGCTTCTGCTTTGTACAGTGTACTATAAAGAGGTTCTCTAAGGTCTCTATACCCAGTTTTATTTCCTCCACAATTTTGCCAAAAGCCAGGTGTGCATACAGTTCCAGGTGTACATAAAAAGCTCTTAAAAACCTTAAGGATTTATTTGAGGAGTCTCAAACTGAAGAAGGAAGAATGAGTAGAGCACAAAAGAGACAGAACTCAATGGGTAGACTCCTACCCTTTGGCATACTTGGATGTACAGAAAACCTCCCAAAACATCATGGAAATCAATCCTCTAATTTCAATGATCCTTTTCCTCCTTACCTGTCAATGCATTTGACATTCTATTGTTCCTTTTTTAATAAGTGTTACATTTGCATTGCATTTAGTATTACATTGTAGTTTACAAAGCACTCCCATAAGCAATATTTCATAGGCTCATTCCTCATTCCTCGTCATACCAAGGAGGAAGTTTTGCAAGGCTACTACCAGTAAGTTAAAGCACTTAGTTGGATTTGGACCCTGGTTTTCCAAGTGTGCATCTCAATCTGCTTTACACTCAACTGCTGATCTGATCTGTGCATTACGGCTCAACTCCCACTCTTCCTAAAAGAGAGGCATGTTCATCTCCAGCGCCCTGATTCAGAGCATGATTCTTAAACTCCCATCATTCGAGCAGGTTCTCACTTTGCTCCCATTGTGTATCTCCTCCCTACTTTTAGGGCTCACAGATAGGCAACACTGTCAGCCATGGAAAAGAGATTCTGCAACACATAATTGTACTCTGAAAATGCAGTGTACAGCTGAGTCACAGAGTTGGCAGAGGACATTCACATGGACCAGACTGTTCTGTGAACTCCACAGCATAGCTGAGGGCATGCTCCTCCCCTGATTCCAGCCAGGTGATTAACTAGGCCAAGGGAGAAAGACATTCCTTGCACTATCGTTGAGGTTGAGGCACTAGTTCATGCATAGAATTTTGGCCAAAAGTTTTCTAAAATTCCTTCCAAGCCTACCATTCTAACCTAGAATCAACGAAGGACTTTATTCTGTTATCTGGTCACCTTGTACCATTCCTACAACTCAAGCTCACACCTCTGTGATAATGGATTGTAAATCCATACTTTCTGCCCTGTCCCTCAACTTAAGCTCCAATGCTGCATCACCTAGTGCCTGCCAAACAGTGTCGCCAACAAATCTAAGTAGAACTGTCTCAACCAAAGTAACTTCTCAGTTAGTGTAACTTCTCTACACTAACTTCTCCCACAGCAATTTCTAGACCAGCTGTTCCCTCACCATCAAGACTGAACATGGAGTTGTATTCTCCTCCATTTTATTTATTTGGTTCATCATCATTGATTTCTGAGTACACTCTTTGTTTTGACTCATTTTTATTAGTTCTTTCCCTGTGTGATTTTCTGAGCCAACATTTTCATTTTTGCTTCATGGCCATAAAAATAGTACATTTTGCCACCTGCCAGGGTGGTGGGGAGCGGCTGGGGGCACCCCCCAGTCACTGTACCACAAGGTGGCCAGGGGAGGCGGGGGTAGCCCAGCCCACATGCCTGTTTCAGCCATGCTGCTGGACACTAGGCCCCCCCAACTGCCGGACAAATGGGTTGGCAGGGGGAGGGGGGACTTGGTGGAGGAGTGGGTGGTAGGGGTCATTCCCTCTGGTCTTCTCCAAATCCAGTCAACACTCACCAGAAGTAACTAAATCAGTGATTCAATGGCAGTTGCGCACAAATACAGAGGTGAAAAACAAAGAAGTATTCTGGAACAATGAACATGTCAGATCCATGGGACACAGGACTAAAGGACTGATTATAGAGGCAAACTACCTCAGAAATACAACCACTGAGATCTACAATGATGGGAACGGAATTTCCCATTCAGAGATGCCTTCAGCATGAGCAAAGGACCCTCCCACTTTAGGGGGTGAGGAAAGCCACAGAGACAGGCAGTGGCCCCACGATGAACCAGACTAACCATCTGCCAGGGCCTATCTGGGTCAAAAAAATTGGTGCACAAACTTAGGCCAGGAGAAATGCTCCCAACGCCAGCAACCAGAACTACAAAACAAAGAAGGAGCAAAATATGACAGAAGATGGGCCGAAGCAGCCAACCTGAAAGAAGGAGGAAGCACCGAAAGAACACAGTCATGTGTGAACTGGTGGCCAGCAGCAAAAAGACACTTGGAAAACTAGGCACAGGCCACTGTGTCCCAGGAAACCATGTCCACACTGGACAAAAGGACATTGCTACAGGAAAGAAAAGGAGGAACCTAAGGGACTAAAAATTATACAATAAATGGCAGTGAAAGAAGGTGGAGAGACCAGGGGGGAAGAACACCCAAAAGGCAAATGTAAACAAAACTTATTCAATAAAAATACATATTATTTTTTAAAAATAGTACATTTCAACCCTGGTTACAGGTGAGAGTTTCTTAAGACTTCCAGTGTCCAAGCCCCATGCCTCGAAACTCCTAGGATCTCAGATGGGGTCTAGTTATCAATGACTGAGAATTGCTGTGCACTTTTCCAGCTTTAAGAAACTCAGGAATCACTTTTAGATCTTGTTGAAATATAGATTCAGACTCAGTCAAGTTGGGGTAGGGCTGAGCTTCTGTGCTTCTAGCAAGCCTCCAGGTGATGCCTAGGTCTTCATTCCCAGAGCACACCTTGGGGCTCAGTTTGCAGAACACCCAGTGTAGCAGCATCCATGTCCCCCAGGTGCTATGAGGCCTCTGCCTCATTTTCCACTGTTTCTTACTCTCACCATGCCAACTCCTCCCTCCTTCCAACACAGTGGCCTTGAATTGCCTTGACTTGGAATGCTGGACTCCTTTCTCTCGACCTGGTCAAATCTTACCCCTCTGCCAGGACCCGTCCTGGCCTGCTTCTCCCATTCAGTTTCCCAACAACTTCATGGTTTACTAGTCATTTTTTTTTCTCAAATATCCCACAACTATAGAAAGTGTGGCAATTTTCCCACCACACATTAAATTCTGCTGCTGACAACAAGAAGAAAACTGAATGGAGAGAAGGATGGTATTTGAGCACCACTGTCAACGCATTGTAACTGCTGGCAAGCCATTTTCCCTTTCTGAAAAATAACCCAATGGCAAAAGTCCACCTAGTAAATGCTAAATTGGATCAGTGATTCTTTTTAAGTCACTTATTTTATCTTTAAAACTTCCTCAGAAATCTGGTCCAAGTGAATGGTCCTATGGACACGTAAGACAAATGGTAATAAACAAAATTCAGATATGGCACAGCTGGAATCATTCTTCAGAGCACTCAAGAAGAACTTTAATAATCACTGATCAAATTTTCCTCTCCCCATCACTGGACTGATATGGAAACAGAAACCCGGAGAAGAGAAGGTAGCCCACTACATGCCCAATGGGCTAGTGGCAGATGCACAGAGCCCAGATTCCTTGTCCTGTCTGTTCCAGTAACTACACAGCACCCACTACAGAGCAAAAAACATTTTATTTTTCCAAATATAGCACCTTCCTAACTGCCACTGCTGTAATAACCGAACAATATACCCATGCCTTTCCATTGACTGAGCTATGTAAAATACTAAGATGTTGCAAGATGGCACCCCGCAAGGTAGGCCCCACTGGAAAGAGCCTTGCACTGGAGGACAGCGATACCCACTATATTCGAGCAAGGACTCGTGATGATCCTGCTGAAACAAAGTTCAACTCTTTTTTTTTTTTTAGACTAGGTCTAGCTATATTGCACAGGGTAGTCCTGATCCCATGGACTCAGGTGATTCCCAGCCTCAGCCTCCCAGGTAGCTGGGATTACAAGCACCTTCCACCACACACAGCTGCTTTTTCGAGACCAGGTCTCACCATTTTGCCAAGGGTAGTCTTGAATTCGTGAACTCAAGCAATCCCTGGCCTCTTGCCTCCCAGTGCTTGAATTACAGGCAAGCGCCTCCACACCTGGCTCAGAATTCAACTCTTCACCCCTGACTTTAAGGTTCCATACACTTTGGTCCCATCTTAACCTTATAGCAACACTCCCTGCTGGTACATTTCTATCATACTGGCTGTTTTTCCACACATGCCTTATAGTCACTGCTGATTTCTAAGGCACCTGCTCACATCTAGGTACAGAAACCCGCAGGGACCTGGTTAAATCTGTACCTGCCCTTTGACCTGCTGACCTTTGGCATTGAGCTGAGCAACTGTTCAACGTGAACCTAGGTCCAAGCCTCACAAAAACTCCATGTTTGAGGAATTGTAGGCTTCATCTTCACAGGATAAAGGAGCTTCACTTTTTTCTTTTGGCTTCCTCATGCCAACTCAGCTGAAGTTCCACTATGCGGAGGCCAGACAATTGTCATGCTGTGGCCAGAGATGTTTAATTGGATTGTAAAAGATGAGAAAGCAACAGGGAGCTGATTGTCAGCCTTCTGAGAAGGACAGCATCATGAATGGCTTAGCAGCATGAATGGGCACCCTTGTGCCATTCCTGTTTCCTCCTGGGGGCAGGATGATGGAGGGAAAAAGGGGAGATGTGGTAATACCTTTTTCAAACTAAGCTCCAGATTGCCTATATTCTGTTTTTATCCTAAGACCTGGACTCTCTCTTGGGTAGTCACTGGGGCTTCCCTTTTTACCTCATCCTTCCTTAGAAGACAAATTTCCCCACTCCTAAATGTGCGTCATCTATTTTTATATTTTATAATTTTTTCATTTCCATGCTACCTTTTAAATCTCACTAAATCTCAGAGGGAAAATATTATCATTCCCTGTTTATCACAGAGTAAACCAGATTAATTAAGTTAGGCCTTGAGTTTGCCCAAGGTTATACAATTAGTAAATGGTTAAGCCAGACTAGCAGTCAGTTGTCAAAGATCACTGATGAAAAGGTAGATAACCATTTCAATGACAAGTATATAGCCCCAATGCCTGCATCTTAATATTGCTCCTCAAAGAAAGCTCCCTTTGTTGTGACCATGTATTAGCTCTAAAGACTAATTAAAAATGGAGTTTCCCCCATATGTCCTACATCAATGATATGACAGAGACTGTACATAGAAACAGACACTCCCAGGGCACATAAGGATGTTGACAAGCTCTGCTACTTCTAGGCACAGAGGAGTCCTTGGGTTCGTAAACCCATAACTAGTGGTGAAGAAGGAGGACCCATGGATGCTATTGTGAGGCAAGTGGCATGTGTGGCCATGAAGATGGCTAGGTTCATCTCTAAGGGGAACAGGTCTCAGGCTGGCAGATCTACCACTGGATGGGTAAAGTGATTCTCTGACCTTATTTTTCTCAGGAAGATCTCAGGAGAAAATCTTGAGAATAAATTATATTTCCCTAACGCTGAACTTTAGAACTGCCACCGGTCCTTGAAATTCACATCATTTTTAAAGACTCAGGGGTAATACTTTTTCCTGAAACAAAAGGCAGCATTCATTCTTTCCATCTTGGCTGGGAAAAGATTTTCACCTTCCTTGTATGAGCAAGAGATCACTGAGAATGCACACAGAACATCTTTTTTTTTTTTAATGGAAATTTATTTATTTATTCATTTATTTTTTGAGACTAGGTCTCGCTATTTTTGCCCTGGAACCGCAGGCTCTTGTTGCCCGGGGTACCACAGACTCAAGCCATCCTCCCCAGCCTCAGCTTCCCAGGTAGCTGGAATTACAGCGCGCGCCACCACGCCCAGCTGGTTTTTTTTTTTTTTTTTTTTTTTTGGAACTAGGTCTCGCTACAGGCCCCAGGCGGGACTCGAACCCCGATCCCTAGCCCCAGCCGCTTCATAGGCTGAAACTTATAGGCACGAGCCACCGTGCCTGGCCTGCACACAGAACATCGTTAACCCTCTAAGAAGACTGAATAAGCAGTGGTTCGGAGAGCACGGGGATACTGAAGTGTTTCTCTTAGACAGGAGCTAAATCAAAGCAGCCAAAAAATGCTGGCCTGTTTCAAAGAGCGTCGTGTACCCAAAGCACCTGGACTTCAACAGGCATTTTATTAATGTACTGCCTATAAATTGATGGTGTTGAGAGAACACAAAAGAGACACTATCCTGGCCCAAGAAGAATTTATAGTCTAAACACACTTAAGAATAACTCAAAAACAAAGAGCTCCTACAGCTCAACAAAAACAAAGCAAAAAAAACAATCAAAAAATGGGGAGAAGAACTAGAAAGACACTTCACCAAAGAAGAGATACAGATGGCTAATAGACATATGAAAAAATGCTCCACTTCACTAATAATCAGGGAAATGCAAATTAAAACCACATTGAGATACCATCTTCTACCAGTAAGAATGGCCCACATAAATAAAACAGACAACAACAAATGTTGGCGCGGATGTGGAGAAAAAGGAACTCTCTTACACTGCTGGTGGGAGTGCAAACTGGTTCAGCCACTATGGAAGACAGTGTGGAGGACCCTCAAACAATTAAAAGTGGACTTACCATTTGACCCAGCAATCCCACTACTAGGAATCTACCCAGACGACATGAAGACATTGATTCAAAAGGACA
>PVHY01027003.1:0-16708 GCA_004024945.1 Uropsilus gracilis
CCCCTCCCCCATCCCTCAAAGAGCAGGTTCAGGTCCCCTCCCCTCCCCTCCCCCTCCCCCATCCCTCAAAGAGCAGGTTCAGGTTCCAAGGGACAGACTGAAGGAGGGAGGGGAGGCCTTTCCTCCTATTCTTCTGCTTCTTGGGGAGCCTCTTCACCAGGCCACTGGTTTCTGCCAGACCTTGTCCTTCTCTCCTGCCAGCACTCCAGACTCTGGCCTGGGCACTGAAGGCTCCCCCACCCCCAGCCCAGCATCCCCATCCTCTCTCCATCCATCCCCTGGGGAAAGGGTCTCCAGACATACAGCTGCTTCCCCACTGGCCAGCGTGATTGGGGTTTCTCTAACCTCTTAGCCAAGTGACCGGATGGACAAGAAATGGCAATAAATAACTAATGAATAAATAAACAGAAAGGGAAATTTTAGCAACGAGCCCAAGCAGCAAAAATCAGTCAAAGTTAGCTGCAGGCATCTCACACTACATTTATCTTAAACGAAGATATCAAATCGTTTACAAAATCCCTCCAGAAATGCTGTTATTTATGCTTGCGGGGAAGGCAAGCCATTTGAAGCATTCTTTTTTTAAAAGCAAGGATTAAAGAACAATATAATAAGCCAGAATCCATATTTTTGTAGAAAGACAAAAGAATCTATTTATAGTGTATAGTTAATGGAAATTAAAAAAGCTCAGTTGCATTCATGGCCACGTGCAGAGCTGTTCCTTCTCCAGCAGAGTTGGCTTTGGGAGAGGAGGGTGGGGGGGGGGCTCTCTTGTGGTGGACTGGTCAGTTCCTGGGTTTTCCTAGAGTAAGAGACTGGCGCCCAGGTGGCAACTGGTATTTACTGGACTGGACACCTCCTGTCTCCTAGGCTTCTGTAAGAATCAACTCACTTTGCTCTCAAACAGATGTGCTAAGATGCCAGACCCCTGCCTTACAAAAGCAGAAGCAGCAGCAAGGCAGAGAGAGACTTCGCAAGCCTGCTCCTTTGGCACCGTCTCTGCTCTCGTGATGCCAGGCTTGTCTGCCTTCTGGGAGACATCCAGGGTCTGCATTGCTGGTGGGTAGCAGAAGCAAGTAAGAGGAGGCATCGAAGGGTAGGTGGGAGGGTCTGGGAGAGAGGGTCAGGTGATGATCATGAGACCTCCCAGAAGCCAGTGAGGTTCCACAACTTTGGGCTTCTTGAGCCAAAGGGGCCTTCTCTCAAGACCTAGTTCTCTAGATTCCTAACCCTGAAGTATGGGACTGCTCCCTGCTACCATCTCAAGTGTCAGTCCTTGGGAAAGTACTTGTGGAAGAGGTGGTGGTAGTGGTGGTGGTGGAGGTAGTGGAGACGGTGGAGATGGTGGAGAAGGTGGAGGTGGTGGTGGATATAGTGGTGGAGGTGGTGGAGGTGGTGGTGATGGTGATGGTAGTGGTGATGGTGGAAGTGGAGGTATTGGTAGAGATGGTGGTGATGGTGGAGGTGGTAGAGGTGGTAGTGGTGGTGGAGGTGGTGGAGGTGGTGGAGGTGGTTGTGATGATGGTGGTGGTTGTGGAGATGGTAGTGTTGGAGGTAGTGGAGGTGGTGGAGGTGGTTAAGGTAGAGATTATGATGGAAGTGGTGGTAGAGATGGTGGAGGTTGGTGAGGGGACAGAGAGTAGAGGTAGTAGAAATCGTGGAGGTAGTGGTGAGGATGGAGGTGGAGGTGGTGATGGTGCTGCTGATGGTGATGGTATTGATAGGGGACACCCAGCCCTCATCCCAGGCCTCTTGAGGACACTGGAATTCTTCCTGACATTCTCATATTTAACAAGAGGTGAGCACCCTCAGTCACTGAATCCAGAAAGATGAGGACAGACATATGAAAATCAAAGTGTCTTAGAATTGCTTGCAGCACTGTCACTGATGACCCAATTATGCTGAGGTGGGACCGGGAGTTCAAACATGCAGATCTATTTTTCTTTCATTAAATAAGTAATTTACATTCTGTATTATTCCAGAAAGTACTAAAGGGAGTCAGCTAAAAATTTTCCTTAGTGTCTTTTCTTTATAACAAAAGTAATTCTTTTTCATTGTAAAATATATAGAAATGCAGGTAAAAATATGTCATTCATTTCCTCCCCCATTGCAGCAGAGTTAAGTATTGTATATATTTTGATATTTATTCTTCTGGCCTTTTTTGGGTATGTATATACTTGACAAAATCAGGGTCTTTTCTGATTATTATTTTTGAACTTTATTCTTTTTGTGGTGAATTGTGAATTTTTACTATGTCACAAAATATACAATTGCTATTTAATTTGTCATGGTTCTAAGCCTTCTATTATAAGGCAGTGTCATACATTGTAAACAGTGTCATACATTGTAAACATTACTTTCTGTTTTTTTCTTTTTTTCTCCTATTTTCTCTTGACTGTTAAGTGCTAATAGTGCATTTAACATGTTTATACAGAATGTGGATTGAGACCTAAAGAAAACTGACTAGGTGTCTCTCTCCCCCTCCCCTTGTCTAACTGAAGACCAGCAAAACCACATTGCCTCTGATGGTTACTCCGGTGCTATTCTGGAATATTCCACAGATTATTCTTCGTAAAAACGCTTTCCTTGTTTTGCTGACACCCAACCATGTGCTGCAAATTCTCCTTTTGTGTGATGCCTGCTGTGTCTTAGAATCTCCTCCCACCCGCCCCCACCCCCCAGCACCCCCAGAGGACATGGCGGGGCCAAAGGGACGCATTGCTGTAAGGTTCAGAAGAAAAATGGTCATCAGAAATGACACAGGCTAGTGTCATATGTCACTGGATAACATTTTGGTCAACTTCTGACAGAATATATATACTAGGGCCCAGACCTGTGTGATCACATCACACAATGACAGCCACCCAGTTCCCAGAATACATCCTGTCCTTAAGTGACACATGACTATATTTTTCTGGAAGCGAACTTACTTGCCCAAGCCCTCTTTTGCTTATCATTTCAGCAAAAAGCATCTTCTCTTTGTCTCCCCGTATAATCTATAGGCTAAGGAGGTTGAATGGTGGGTCACGTGAATGTCTTGTGGCAATAGTTCTGATTCTGTTTGTACTATGTGGAACTGTTGGGCTCTTTCTTGCTATCACACTTCTTTGCACTATAAGGATAGGAGTCTTGTTCATCAGATGTGTCACAGCTGCCATTCCAGAGACAATGTCTGTTCGTGTTTTTCATCAAATTGCTTAGATTTATGTGCAAAATAGCTTTGATAGTGATTTCTTCCAATATGTTACTCAATTGATTTTTCTCTTGGTGTTTATGCTTAGAAATTTCTTCCTACAAGTTCATGTCAAATATTGTCTCTTTTTCTTCCTGGTGCTTTTATGTTTTTGGAGAATAGATAATCCATCTGCAAGTTATTCATGGAGCTTATGAGGAAGGAATCTAGCTTGACTTGTTTTAAATAGTTGGCCAGTTATTCCAAATCCACATATTGAGTGATTCATTCTTTCACACTTAATTAGAACATTATTTTTACTATATCCTAATTATCTATATATAATTAGAGCAGTTTCTATATTTTTATTCTATCCCTAAGATATCATTCTGTTTTCATTTTTGTCATTTAGGATATATATTTTAATATATAACAAATGCTCTGCCTGCTTATTTTTTTTCAAACTGACCAGTTTTGTATATCCTGACAAATCAACTTTCAAAATATTGTCAAGCTCCATAAATAATTTTATTGGGATAGAAACTGAAATTCTAATTAAAATATATAGTTAATTTGGGGTGAGTAAACAGGCTTGCTCCATCCAACCTCCAAGCTGTAATCTTTCCATTTATGAAATAGATTGTAAAATGCATATTTAATAAAGTTGATAGTTTCCTGACTTTAGGTTATGTATACTTCTTTTCTCCTTAATAGTTTTGTTTTTGGTTTTGGTTTTTTTGGTTGCTATTGCAAGCAAGTACACTCTCTGTCTCTCTGTCTCTTTCTCCCCTTATGTTTTCTTAAAAACAGACACATTTTGTCAATCCTTTTCAAGTCTGACTCTCTGTCTCTTCCCTGTCTCTCTGTGTCTCTGTCACTCTCTTTCCCCTTGTGTTTTCTTTTTTTTTCTTTCTGTCTTTCTTCCTTCCTTCCTTTCCTTTTTTTTTTTTTTTTTTTTTTTTTTTTTTTTTTTTTTTTTTTTTTTTTTTTTTTTCTGAGACTAGGTCTTGCTATATTCCCTGGGGTAGTCCCAAACCCATGAACTCAAGTGATCGATCCCTAGCGTCAGCCTTCCAGGTAGCTGGGATTACAGGCACGTGTCACCACACCCGATTACTTTTTAGAGACTAGGTCTCGCTATGTTGCCCGGGGTAGTACCGAACCCGTGGACTCAAGTGATCCCTGGCCTCAGCCTCCCAGCCCTGGGATTACACCCTTGTGTTTTCTTAACAACAAACACATTATGCCAATCCTTTTCAAGTCTGACTCCACAAGGTCACAACCCCTGAACCTGCAGGTCATTTGCTATCATCTTTTCCTTCATTAATGTTAAACCCAAATTCTGTTAAGAAGATTCTTCATAGACTCAAATTTGTTGGAAGCTTCTAGAAATTCACCAAACTTCCTTTCAGAATCTCTCAACACCCCTAGATGTGATAACAACAAAGCACAGCTCTCTGACACTTTTCCTCTGTTACTCGCAGCAGGCAACCTAGATGCAATTCTCTCCTCAGCTTCTCCTGAGAAGAGGCTCCCCAGCCTACCCTGAGATCTCAGACTAAGAGTCCCTCAATGTGTGTTTCCCACCTACACGCACCCATCATAGCTGGAACAACATCAAAACTCAGACCAGTACTACCCAGACCATGTGGAGACCAGGAATTGTCAGTGAAGCTCAATCCTGGTTGAACATTAAAATCATCAGGGGTTTAAATAGCACTGTGCTGGGTCCTCTTCTCCGGGTGCTCTTGAAGACCCTCCTCCTGTTCTGTTGTTGGGGCCCACTGTATTATAACACACACCCACACTAACTCCCACCCCAGGGGGCGTAGCTTGCCACCAGGGATAAGAACCATTGCTTTCAACAACACCCATCTTATTGAGCAAATTGTTATTCACAAGCAGTAAAACTGTGATTGTCTTTTGCAAGGAAATAATTTATTAACTTCAAATTTACATAATGACCTGTGGCCTTTGGAAGGTGAGGTCACAGTAGAAATGCCCCACCTCACAGTATGAACTGGTCACAGTATGAACATGACTGCCCTTTGCCTGGCTCATATACCCACAAGCAGACTCAAGTTTGGAAGGGCCATTCTTAAGGAGAAAAAAATAAAATCATACACAGAAAACCAGGCCGAAAAGTAAATATTTGGAATGAAGGAAACATCACCCAACTGTACCATTTTAAAAGTTGATAAATAGCATAAACACTGCAAAATATGGAACTGTGGCCTGGTATTTTAATTATTGGCCACTCCTCTGCAATATGTCTCTCCATTTCATTTTTGACTGTGGGAGAATATGATTATACAAGAGAACGTCGTTTCATAATCACTTCAAAGCACAGAAGATAAGCCCTTCTTTGAGCATGGTCAAACCAAATTTCTAAGGGACCTTTCAAATATAGAACAGAAAAGCGGTGCAGTGACTAGAGAGAATGCCTCTATTCCTTACCTGGTTCCCCTTCTGCACATTTGTTACAACTAATGGACTGATACTCATACATGGTTACTAAATAAATTCCATATTTTATTTGAATTTTACTCTCTGTTCTCCTTTTTTAGTTTCAAGATATCGACCAAGGAACACGTTATGATGAGCCATCTTGTCTACCCAGACTCCTTTGCACTCTCACAATTTCCCAGTTTTCCTTCTCTGTGATGACTTTCAGAGCTTGGAGAAACTCTGCTCAGGAATTTTGTGGAATGTCTTTCCCTTTGGGTTTGCCTAGTGTCTTTCCACCATCAGGTTGGCATTATGGGTTGAGCACAGGAAGTCCAAGAGAGTGAGGCGCCATTTTCATTCCATCCAATGAGAACCCTGATCATTTGATTGAGCCAAATTGGTCCTATATATTCATAATTTTAGGAAAGTTTCTGAAACTGTTGGCAGTGTTCTGTAGTGTCAACTTGTTGTCAGCGCTGGGAACACTCTTCAAGTCTTGCTGGTGATGTGAAGACAGAAGGATAGAATGGCCTGCACCGGACATTGTGTGTTTCTCCCCCTTACTCTCCACGGGAAGCTGGGCTCTGGTTCTCAAGGGCATATCCACGTTGCCTCGCAAGTTCCTGTCCTGCCCCTTCCAGGCAGGAGGCCTGGGGAGTTGGCATGGTGAGCAGCACACTCTGGAGTGCCTGGGAAAGAGATGGAAGTCATCATGACTTCATCGATGTGCCACACTCCACCCTGCTTTGCTCATCTCCCAAAATGCTGCCATCACTCCCCACCAACACCCTGTAAGGAAGTGTGATGAGTGGTTCATTGGAGGACACAGCACCCTTCACCAACTGCAGCTGAAATATCATCTTCCACAGCTTTTACAAAAATGCATGGCACAGCGCTGGGGGCCACTTAAGTCCCCGGAAGACATTCATTCAAGGCAGGAGCCTTTAGGCTTCCAGTCTTCAGATGGGCTGTAGCTCTGTACCTTACTGTCCTCACTGGCCCCTGGGCCCAAGAGGCTGGAGTCTGCAAGAGCCCCAATATCTCTGCGAATAAGATGCACTTCTGCTGTGCTTGAAGAGATTCCCTCCTGTGCTCTCTTGGGTATGTCACTCCCCCAAGTCATAATCTGGGGAAGGTTACTGATTGGCCGAGCCTAGATCACCAGACTCACCTTGGGGTGGGGGGGAGCAGAGGAGGCGCAGGGAGGGCATCTACAAATTTGAACTTATAGAGGTGGGACAAGCCCTGACGTGTGGGGTTCCTGTGGGGTTCCCCAAGTTAGGGAAGGTTTACCGCTTGCTTCATGGAGGGAACTTGGAATGATAGAGAAGGAAGTAGAATGTAGACCAGAATGGTCACCTGTAGGGAAAGTAGGTGTGTGGCTTCTTAATGTGAATATTTTAATATCGTTTCTGGGTTTTAAAGCATGCATATGTTGCCTAGTGGAAAACTTTTAAAAGAACTAAAAAAAATCATATTACTGGATATCTCACATCTAGGCAACCTCATTCTTTAACCAGCGTTCTCTGCAAGCATTAAGAAAACAATACCGCAAAGCTCACCCTGCTGGAATCTGTTATTTAATGCCACCAAATCCATCAGGCTAGTGTGTCTTCCTCCTTCCTTTACCTGGTTTGGCATCTCCCCAAATGATTCATTATTACCATCACCCCTGGCACAGGCAGTGATTGCCCTCTTGAGGGAGGGCAGAGATGGGGTGGATTTCTCATACGATGCTTTGCCATATGACTCGGTTTCTTGACAGGAGATTTCAGAACACGTCTCACACACAAAGGAGCCCTGTGAGAACCAGACCCCACACTCCGTCCTCAGGTAGCACGAACTGATGAGATGCGTTGGAAGATTTACTCATTTTTGATGCTTTACTTGGGAGGGGGTTCGCTTGTTGAGGCGAAAGTGTCCAACAAGCATCCTCTGTTAAGAAAATCAAGGCTCCCTTTTGAGGATCCTCTGAGAAGAGAAAGCAAAGCCCTTGAGGGGGAAGACAAACAGAGGACCCACCCGGGGTGAAATTGGAAAGTACTGACCTTTACCAGGAGACCAGGACCGATCAGCTTGGACTCCAGGGCTTACCTTTGTGCCACGTGTACTGCTGGGTTCCTCGGCCCTGGTCCTGGCTCCCCTGCTCAGCGTCTCCCTTTCCTTGGTCTCTTCCTTTCTAAAGCTCTGAGTCCATGTGATCCAGGCGGAGGAGGAAAGACAAAGTGCCCTGCTGCCCAGCTGTAACCTAGATAGATCCTGGACAGAGAGCATGTGCTCCCCACCTGGCAGATGTGTGACTCAGGGGGGTGCCTAAGCACCTTAAGAGTAACGTCCATGGCGATACCCCTGGGACATAACTCGCTGTCAGTGGGATGTTCAACCAACCATTAGACAGACGCTGAGGAGATGAATGCGTCAGCCACACGTTCTGCGAAGTCTTTACTCACATCATCGAGCCCTCAGTCCTCACTGTCTCGTCCCGTCCAGGACCACCTGCTTGAGAAATGGCCGATGTGCTGGGTTCTGGGGGTTTCTTTCCTGGCAAGGAGGGACTGGGGACACACCTGTTCTTTACGAGCTTGTGAAAACTTCCTGAGGAAGCTTGGGTTCACCTGGAGACACTTTTGCCTCCCTCCTTCCCCCAGGAGAGGGGATACTTTTCTGACTCAGAGGACACTTGGGATCTGTCATCTGCTCCCCAACCCAGTCCCGGGGTGTTTCCATCTGCACACGTGGCACGTCAGTCATCCCAGGTGGGCTTGTCTGCTCTGCAACCAGCAGACGCTGGGGATGCTTGGAAACGTCCAGGTGCCCAGATTAGGTATCACAGCCAACATGACTCAAGCACCTGTTTGGTTTGAATTAAAAAAGAAATTTAATATGGAACATTACGCATCCATCAAAAAGGACAAACATATGTCATTTGCAGCAACATGGATGGAGCTAGAAGGACTCATAATAGCAGAAATAAGCCAGAAAGGAAAAGAGAAATACGGGATGCTCTCACTTACATGAAGACTATGGGGAAAAACAAACAAATGAGTAAGACAAATGAGAAACAACCAACAGAACCGAACCATAGAGCGAGAGAGGAGGAGGAGGAAGAAAATGTGGTAGGTGGAGGGCACAAAAGATTAAGATGGTTAACGGGTGTTAAGGAAATGAGAGAAACCCGGGGTCCACAATGATGCAATATATATATATATATATAAATAATAAAAAAATTAATAATGGAATTTGTTTTCTTTTTATGCCAGAGAGCCCCACCCCTGCACCATGGGCTGAACCCAAATAAGCACAAGCTCCTAGAACTCAGCTTTGCATCTGCACCTTTCCCTGTGTCTACTTATTTCCCTGTGCAGACTTCAGGATTTTGCTCCATGACAGTCCTGGGGTCGCCCCTCAGAAGCAAGGCCACTGGCTTCTATCTGACGCTCTGCTAGAGTTTGACCCCATGAGCGGGCCTGGCTGCAGCCTCCCTGGGCAGGAACAGCCCCGATGTGCAGTTTGGACTTGACCTTGCCCAAGGACACTGGCCTTTGCCTTCTGCTCCTGGACCAGTCACTAGGCCGTGGGAATGCCCTCCAGGTAAAGGTGCCTTCATTCACCTGGGGGTCTTGGGGTGTGCTGGAGAGTCTGCCAACAACATGACTTAATGGGGAGCCACTTGGTATCATCTTAACTGGATATGGAGGTCAGCGGTGCAGTCAAGTGTGTCTGCATGACTGCACCCCCAAAACTCTGCACCCCCAGGTGTGAGCTCCCCTAATTGGTAATACTCGGCGTGCAGCCTCACGTCCCGTGTTGTCTCAGCGTGGAGAAGCAGGTGCTCTCTACCCAGGTCAAAGCTGCTCATCACCCACCGCTCCCAAGGCATGTAAATCTGTCCACTGAGCTGCAACAAGCCGTCGATGTTAATGAGTTTGGGGAGTTCCTTTTGGAGACCCTGAAAGTTGCATTGGTATCAGGGTGTTCTTGGAGACTCCCAGTTGTTAGTGGTAGAAGTGAGGGTGGAGAACCCTGGATTTTGCAAGCCTAAAAGCGGGACTTTGTTACCCCCCCCCCCCCCCCCCGAGCCAGAATTCCCATGAGAAGCGCCTTCATCCTAAGCTTGGGGAATCTGACCTTCCTCCCCAGCTGGCTGGCAGGCCTCATCTGTCTCCCTCCCACGCTCAGAGCCAACTCCACCTCCAAGCGCCTGCTTGCCCTTTGCCCGCTCCCAGCTTCCTCTCACAGCCAAGCTCAGCCCTGCTCTTACCATAGATCCTCCCTTTCCCAGGTCACTGCCTCTTCCTCTCAGGCCCAGGGACTCAGGCCTCTTCAAACAAGGCCCTTCTCCCGCACAGCCAACTCCAAGCCACCAGCATTTGCTGCGTATTCTGAGCTGTTATTTGCATGTCATCCCAGGCTGCTGAAAAAGCAATAGACAGAATAAGGAGATCAGCTAAAAGAAGTCACTTTAGCTTCACACTGAATTGCATGTAGAGGTTTGGTGCCCATGCAGAAAAGCAGGCAGTTCCTGAGTTGTCTAGGAAGAAAGAATGTGGCAACTGGAAAAGACAGCCTGCAGCTAAGACCAGACAAAGCCATCCAACACAAAAGAGAAAATTAGATTTCCTGTTCTCTTCCTCCAATAGTGATCCAATTCATGCGCGAGCCGACTGCCAGCTGAAATAGTATGTTTCTTTAAATCTCAGATGACATCTTGGAGAATTAATCCAATCATTTGCATCAACTGGTAGGGAGCACAAATTGAGTTTAGGAAAGTAAGAATTACACAATGCTGTGGAAAAAAACAATTAAATCCTTTCCCGAACTTGCATAGATTTTTTTTTTTTAATGATAACCACACAGAAGGCTTACCGGTCAATTGTAATTAGGCAGTTTTCGTCTGCCATTTCTCCTATGAATCTACATTGGGATACTTGAGGGTTTTAATGAGAGAAGAGTTTCCACTCTTAACTAGGTTAAACGTGGCCAGGCATCTTCGATTGCTTGATAAACTTTGTAAAATAGTTCTTGTCCCTCATGCAGAGGGAGGAGGAGGGATGAGGAGCCTGAAATTCCTAGCAAATTACTTGGCTTGAATGAGTTGGCCTGTTAGAGAGCTACAAGCTCGAGACAGCTTGCGCTGACGTAGATGAAAGTAGATGCAGACTGAGAAATGTCTGGCCCAGGAACATACAATTCATTCTTCGTCCCATCCATTGACTTCTGCCTCCATGTCTCCATTCACTCAGCAAACACTTCAGCGCCGTCATTTCAGGGCTCATATGCAACTTGGAGGGTAGCAGCATGTGACTCCAAGACACCCAAATGCTTTCTGTGCTGGAGGCATCTGCAGCTCCCCAAGGGTTCCACAGGAACACAGCTTCATGAGACCAGTGGCCTCTGGTGGGGGTGTCCTCCATGGCAGGGGGTGACCTCCATTTGCTTGAGCATGGAGCTGGGAATTCCTGGTGCCTTTGTGGTTACCTGATTCCCTTCTTGCAAGTGAATGTGGACAGAAAGGCATCTCTCGGCGGCGGGTCCTGCCTTTATTTATTTTAATTTATAATTTTACTTTTTTAGATTGATTGTACATATGTATACTTACCCCAAGGTTCTCCCACCACCTTATCACCCGTGCACCACCTTAATCTCATGCCCCTCCCTCCCCTGATTTTTCCCTCCTCCCTTTCTCGTGCTCTATGCTTCAGTTCTGTTGACAGTTTTACATTATTCTTGTCCATTTGTTTTTGTTTTCCCTGTAGCCCTCATATAAGTGAGACCATCCAATATGTCTCTCTCTCTTTCTGGCTTATTGCAGCACTATTTACAATAGCCAGGATATGGGAACAACCCAAATGCTCCCAAACAGATGAATGGGTCAGAAAGCTGTGGTCTATGTACACAATGGAGCATTATTCATCCATCAAAAAAGACAAACTCACGTCATTCGCAGCAACATGGGTCCTGCCTTTAGACAAGTGCGCCTCCTGCACGCTCTTCCTCTTGGAGCCAGAGCGAGTGGCCTATGCCAACGTCCTCAGGCCTAGAGAATGATGCCGGGGCAGCGCTTGACAGCTTGGAAGCAATGGCATGCCTGCCACCTCCTGGTTCTCCCACACGCGCAGACAGGCCAGCACTCCCCACACACCTGGCACGCCCACCTTGAAATGGTCCCCAGAGGGGGAGAAGATGGTCTCAAAATCACATTAGGATGGGATCTTTTTGTGTTTTTACTAGGAAGAATTTCAAGCTGACGGCAAAGCTCAAAATATAGAACCTAAACTTGATCATCAACTGCTTTCTTAGACATTCGGGGGAAAGTTGCAAACTGTCACTGTACCCCTGATCCAGCCAACAGTCTTTTTGACACAACTCAGGTATCTGACAGATGTCATCGAAGTGCTTCCCCTACGTGCTGGACTTCAATTGCTCCCCTCTGGATGAAAAGGAAATGCAATGAAATGTACGCATTTTAGATATGAAACTGTTGAGTGTTGACAAATATCCCAGGACTTTTATCAAGCTGAAGAGCATTCATTGTCTAAGATGCTCTACTTGGGTGTTTCTGTGAGGTGTTTTCATTTTCCCTCAGTCACACTCAATAATCATTTTAACACTGGGCCCACGCACATTGAACATCTTGTATGTGTCAGGAATTATGTGCAAATCGCCTTCAATTTTCACCGTGTTAGATCTAATTTCATTCACTCCACCCCATAGATAAGATAAATACGCTTTGCAAAGTTGACTAGGTTTACCCAGTGAGTAGGTGGCAAAGGTGGGTTCTCCATCTGGCTATGTCTGGCATCAAGGCTGGCTGACCACCCCCCACTCTCCATGTGATCTGTCCTGCCTGGGGGAACCCCAAAATGCTTTCATAGAGGAAAGACCTTGGAGCAACAGCTTGTACCTCAGCCACAGCTCATGAAGAGCTCCTGGAGGACGATGCAGTGGTGAAGAAGAAGAATCAGACCCACAGAAAAGGAAGTATGAGGCTGTGATGTTAGTGGGCAGGCTGAGGGGTACCCTGGGGGCCCCAAGTCTACATGCTCTAAAGGGGTCCTGCCATCTGCTGTATAAAGACAAAGCAAACAGAATGAAAGACCTTTAGTAGAATAGTGTTCAGAGAGAAAATAGTATAATAGTTTCTCAATAAAACACCCAAAATCACTCATCCCCTCATGAGTCAATGCCCAAACAAACAGGGTTGGTCTAAAACTTGGCCACTGAGGCCCAACGCTTCCCACGGGTCTAAGGCACCTCCTGGTGGGAACCACTGGCAAGGGGCAGGAGCCAGACAAAGCTGGGATGAAAGGAGCAAAATCAAAACACAAGTTAAGGTAGTGGCTCCCATTTTGAGTCTCCTATGGGTCTCTCAACCATGTCTCTCCCAAGTGTCTCTACATGTCTCTACGTGTCTCCTTCCAGGGCCCCCAAGTCTCTCGTTGCAAGTCCTTAGCCAAGAAGAAAGCAGAGCTGCTCACGTGTCTCTGCTCCATGTGCTCCTCCAAGTTCTCCAAGTGTTGGTGCCAACTTGCCCTCAGCTTCACCCTCTCTCTGCAGAAGGAACACGGACCTCCTCTTTCTTATGGAGCGTCGCCTCTTTCACAGCAATATTTTGAGAACTGCTAGTGTTTCCATGTGCACAGGGCACGGACAGTGAGAGCTGAAAGTTGGCAGGGATTTAAACCGGGAACCTCGGCTGTAAAGCCAGTTGGTAGAAGCACAGCTAATAATCTGGGTGCAATGCACACCTGAAGTCTGGGGAGGAGGTGGTGGGCACCTATGAGCTATAGGTAGTTGGTCAGAAACGTGGGCTTGCCTAGGGTTGCAAATGGCATCTGAAGCGGAGGGGGATCTTGGGAGCCTGAGCCTGTGGCATCAGATGCCATCTTGGGTGGATAGTGTCTGTTGAAACTTAGATCCTCTGTTGGTGTCCTGAAGCCTTGGCATCCACTTCCCAGTGGTTGCAACCAATTGCAGAGAACACCAAGTCCCCAGCTCTGATAAGGGACAAGTGCACTTCTGAAGAAGAGTCTTCCATCTCCCCCTGGGAAGGTTTTAGGGGTGGGGACCCCACTTGTTCTGTGGTTTGTTCACTAATGTTAAAGGATGACCAAGAATGTTTCTGGTCCAACCACAGAAGCACTGGTAGGGGAAGATGTGCGCTTGTGTGCTGGGGCGCAGAAGAGACTGCGGGAGAGTCAGAAGAGACATGGGTGAGAGACCCATAGGAGGCTGAAAATGGCAGCCGCTACCTTGATTTGTACTTTGATTTTGCTCCTTTCATCCCAGGTTTGTCTGACCCCTTCTCCCCCTTTCCGATGGCTCCCCACCAGGACGTGCCTTGGACTTGGGGGAGATTTTGTCCGAGCAGAGGAGGCCAGGAGGAAAGGAATTTAGGGGGAAATGAAAAAACGGTCATCACAAAGCTCTAAGAGGCACCGCCCCCTACAGATGGTTAGCAGACGAAAGATGCTCATCATGACTTCTAGAGAAATGCAGATCAAGCCAATGAACTGTCACTTCATACCTGTGAAATGACGTGTCTCAGAAAGAGCCTAACAGTAATTGTTGGCAAGAATGTGGGCAAACAACGAGATCTTACAGTAACTGCTGTGCGCCGTTTGCAAACCAGAAAGATCATTGCAAACGAGATAAGAAAAACCTCTCTCGTTAACCGTCCCTAAGAAAACTTGGGACTGATTTACTGCAATGACCTTCTGAGATTGCTCTGACTCCCATTGGCATCCCTAATCAGAGATAGCGACCACCTGCCTACACTCCCCCTTCCTCCATTACTCTTAAACTTTAGAATGTTAATTGTCTCTCAGGTTCGTTTGTCTTCTCTAAAATTCAACAGGCCCTCACCCTGTGTCCCGATAAATATCCCTTTCTTTTGTTAACAAAGTTGTCTCATGGTTCATACTTCCATCTGACCCCCGGCTGTGGCTGGGCAAATCTCTTCTCATAAATTCATTTCTTGTACCTTGCGTCTGGCGGCCAACAAGTAACAATGGCCCATATCAAGAAAACGGGCAACAGCAAGTGCTGGCGCGGATGTGGAGAGAAAGGAGCACTCTGACGCTGCTGGTGGGAATGCAAACTGGTCCAGCCACTACGGAAAGCTGTGTGGAGGATCCTAAGGTACTGAAAATGGAACTACCGTTCAATCCAGCAATCCCATTTCTGGGAATCTACCCAAAGGATACAAAAACCCTCATTTAAAGGGACACCTGTAATCAGATGTTTACTGCAGCACTATTTACAATAGCCAGGATATGGAAACAACCCAAACGCCCCCAAGTAGATGAATGGTACAGAAAGCTGTGCTCTATGTGCACCATGGAATACTATTCATCAACCAAGAAAGACAAACTTATATCATTCATGGCAACATGGATGAAGCTAGAAGGAATCAAGCTAGAAGAAGTAAACCAGAAAGAAAAAGAGATATATGGGATGGTCTCACGTATATGAGGGAGGCAGGGAAAACAGACAGACAGACAAGAAAAACTTAAAACTGTCAGCGAAACTGAAATATAGAGCAAGAGTGGGGGAGGGGGAGTCAGGGGTGGGATGTGCACAAAAACCTAAGATGATGGCACATGGGTGACAGGGTGTTGGGAGAAGCCTGGGGCTGACAACGATGTTAGAAAAAGAAAGAATGTGGGCATAGAGAAACCCTTGTGCACTGCTGGTGAGAATGGAAATCGGGGCAGTCATTTTGGAGAGCTCCGTGGTCCTTCCTCAAGAAGCTGAAAATAAAACTATGATGTGAGCCAGAAGCCCCACTTCTGGGTATCTACCCAAAGGCTTTGAAGTCATCAACAGCTCGAAGCTACAGCTTGTGCCTCAGTCACAGCTCGTGATGATCACCTGAAGGATGACGCAAGGGTGACGAAGAAACGTTAGATACAAAGGCAAGGAAATGAGAGGTAATAAATATGCACCACGTGTTCGTTGTGGCATTATTTCTACGTGAGCTATGGGAGCAGCCTAAGTGCCGCTGACAGGTCAGTGGACAAAGAAGATGTGGTCCACACACACGGTGGATACTATTCAGTCGTGAGGAAAGATGAGATTTTTGCCAATTGCAAAAAACAAAACATGGAAGGAACTCACGGGGATTCTGTACAATTAAATGAGTGAGAAAGAGAAAGGCAGTTGTTGGCTACTTTCAACTACTGTGCAATATAAGCAAACAAATACAAGAAATATAAGAAACTATCAGGCTGTATAAGGTATAATGTAATATATTAACATATAAGAATGAATCTATTATATATAATAATATGTAAGAAAATAAAATAATAAAATAAGCAAATCAAATAAGTGAATAAAAGGACAAAACAAAATGAAAACTAACCTGTGGACATTGAAAGACAAAAGGAAGTCACCGAGGCAGAAAGGGTGGAGGGTGAACAAGGGTGAAGGCCAGAAAGGATGGTGGTGGGTGTTTATGTTTCATTCAAAAAATTTTTAGTGAAAAATGGGGCCGTGCTCCATCTCAAGCCGCTGGGGGAGGGATTCTTCTTTCCTGTTCCAGCTTTTGGCGGCCTCAGATGTTATTTGGTTCGAGGCAGCAAAGCCCTAATCTGTCTCCTTCTCCGGCCTCCCTTGTGTCTCTGGGTCTTTCTGAAGGAACGCCAGGCCCATCAGGCCAGGGGCCCATGCGGCGTGACCTCATCCGAACTCCTCACAGCTGCAAACAGCCTCCTTTCAAAGACGGTCCCCTCCTGAGGTTGCGGGGGCTGGGACTTAAACAGCTCCTTTTCGGGAACTCTGCAGAACTTAGCCCACAGCACCTAGCTGAGAAGTTTGCATTAGAAATGACTGACCCGGGGCCGGGCACGGTGGCACGCGCCTTTAATGGCAACCCACAGAGCGAGACCGAGACTAGGAATTGCTTGAGTCCGGGGGT
Organism: Uropsilus gracilis; assembly: GCA_004024945.1. Classification (NCBI taxonomy): domain Eukaryota; kingdom Metazoa; phylum Chordata; class Mammalia; order Eulipotyphla; family Talpidae; genus Uropsilus; species Uropsilus gracilis. The sequence goes on from PVHY01027003.1 coordinate 16,536, forward strand.
TCGAGACCCACCCAGGGCAACATAGTGAGACCTAGTCTCAAAAAGTAGCTGGGCGTGGTGGTGTGCGCCTGTAATCCCAGCTACCTGAGGATGGCTTGAGTCTGTGGCTCCCTGGGCAATGTGAGCCTGCAGTTCCCTGGGCTACAAAGTAAGACCTAATCTCAGAAGGGAGG
>PVHY01027004.1:0-16705 GCA_004024945.1 Uropsilus gracilis
GGGGGGGGGCACACCCTATCAATACCACAGAATTTGGTAATAGTATTTGGAAATACCACAGCCAAACTCAAAGGATTTGTTTCTTTGAGTTACCAAAGTGAGTAATGTCAAGAAAACACAGTTAATATAAACAGATGTCAAACAAAGCCAAATGACAGAAACAGCAACAAAAATATTAGCGCCAATAGCAGTATGCTGACTGGGTTGGGACTCAGAGAACTGAGTTTGGATACTCTGGAAGCTATCACCCCTGAGAAGGTTTGAGATAAAGATTTTGAGGTATTCAGAGCATTTATGTCACCTTCCGTGATCAGCCACTTCCCAAGGAATAGGGGGTGTTTGATGAATCCTGAAATTTTGTTTTCTGCTATTACATATAAAGACAATTTTTATTTCATATGTTGGTATTTTACTACTGTCGTGCTATTTAACACCACCCCCTCCTGGATCTATACAAATGCGGCATTTTTAGAGATCCAAAAATGCACTAATCTTATTTGAATGTAGCAACCATTTTACATTGAACATTGAACCACTTTACAAAGAACAGTTAGTGATTCTTTGGATTTCTTTAGAAGTGAGGTTGAGATTTGCTTAGCATTGAGCCTTATATGCCCAAAATATATTATGTTATTATATAAATTTGATCCCCAAACCCAAGCACTTTGGGTTTCTTAACTAGAGTATATAATGTTAATATTACTACTCAGACATGTGTGATTGTGGAAGACAGATTTTAAACTATTTACAAGCCCACATCACTTCATTAGAAAAGAATTTTCTGTTGAGTTAGACCTAAGAGGAAGAATTAACATGGAGGGAAATGGTTAGAGATAATACCCATTGAAAATCAACATCTTGCCTTCTCATTCAGATTATTTGATGCCATCTTGAGATTTTATTTGAGTCTGCAGTAACTAAAGGTCATGCATTTCCTATTACAGGAGAAGTATATTTTTTTGTAGCTTAAAATTGTCTGTAACTATAATATGTATAGAAATAAAAAACTATACATTACCCCTTTCAACCTATTCGTTTTAAGTTTATGGTTAAAACGCTGCTTTTAGAATGAAAAAACAAAAACAAAAATGCACTACACGTGACAAGAATAGAGCGTACAGGTTTGCTTGGTTTTCAACCTATGTAGTGACCATTTCACAGAATCCTCTAAGCAGCAGTACACAAAGCCTAACTTACGCCAGTTACAACCTGAGGGGTTTGTAATGAATGCAGGGTGGCTGGCCCTGGAGAAAGACCCAGAGTTCAGTTCATCTTGAGAGGGAAACCAGGAAAGCCATTTTCTCCAACTCTCCATCTTCTAGGGCAGTGTTTTGAGGGAAGAGCCAGTAGCAGTCACTGAGCCGCCACAGTTTATGAAGCCTCGGCTGCTGGGTTAATTATAGCAAAGCTGGGCTCCACAGAGAAACCAAGCTTGGCAACAGATTGTTTACTGCAGAGAGCTGCTTTCTTGGTCATTCCAGACATGGCCCAGGCAGGCTTTCCTGAGACTAGAACTGCAAGGGTATCTGCTAAGCTTTGTCCTGTAAAGAACCCTGCACTCTTGTGTACTGTCAATTTAGTTAAAAGGAAGGTCTCTGTGGGAGAATGTACTTGAGAGAGTCAAAAACAGCATAGCGGCAAACTGGAGGGTTATTAAAATCAGCCTAACCATGATGTCATGTCTGTCACATACTTGTAATATGTCAAGTTGTATACGAAGTACTTTAAATGCAATGTTTCATCCAATTCTCTCAGCAACTTGATAAGTTAAATACTATTATTCCCACTTTCAGATGAAATAGCTGAAGCAGAGAGTAAGAAATTTGCATAAAGTCACACAGCAACTAAACATTTAGAACTGGGTTAGAACACAGTCCAGTGTAAATCAAAATCTCATGTACTTTCAATTAAACCATTAAATTCACTAAATCACTAATTTCCACTCCATCCTTTAGCCTGCACACAAACACAGGGAAGGCTACATGGAATCAGAGGGCAAGTTGCTTAGTATTGCGTTGCATTGTGGATGCCACATTGGCTGTAATTTATTATCCCTACTGCCAGGGGCCTGGAATGTCTACCTATGTTCTTTCTCATCAACTCTTTCTCTTCAGTTCTGTGAACATTCTCTCTAGCCTCCTACAAGCTACAAAGAAAAATTCACCTTATTGCATTCAATAGCAGGATGTATAGATGGTAAGTCTATACGTCTAGACTGAAAGTAATGAACATTATTTATGCATTGAGTTTTTAAACACATTTTCAATGTCATTGCCTTGAACTTCTAAGACCAAAATGGGAAATTTGTTTCCAGTTTATCAATGGAGATGGAAAAACCAGGATTTTATCAATTGAAATCGTAGAGAATAAGCCAGGGTCCATGGAATTTTAAGAAAAAGGGAAGCCTTTAATTGGGTGAGGAAAGTAGAATTTGAGTTATAACCACCTCCACAGGCCGTTTATGAGCACATGGTCATTAACATCTATCCCCAGGTTTCTGAGCAGGAAGCAGGAAAGACAACAAACTAGAGAAAGTTCTGAGCCCCTTTGAACTTTATGGAAAAGCACTTTATAAATCTTAGGAAAATGAATTTATGTTATAATTCATCTAGAATGACAGAGTTAAAACTCTTTTGAAGGTAGGGCCTGCTCAAAATACCCTGTAGAAAATCACCGCCCTCCCTCCCCCTCCAATGGGGCAGGCCATTCATTGTGTGTTGACTTGTTCTCTGTTGCCCATGCGTTCTTCTTGACATCCTCTCTTTTGGACCTAGATTAAAAGTATTATGAAATCTACTGTAAAGGGAAGGTGCCTATTCATCAAGAGTCCTAAAGGGCAGGAAAGAAGAATCTAGCCCATTGTCAAGAAATGGAAAGAGTACTCATCCCCAACTGTTGATTAAATAAGATTTTAATTAGCTGTGGACAGTTAAAACTTAATTGGCAGGCAGATTTACCTGCTGCATGGAGGAATAGATTTGTATCTGTTCACTTTTTTAAACGCGTTCCAAACCCTTACAGTTGATTTTTTTTTTTTTGTAATAATGATATGCTTTCAATAGTGTGTCATTTTCTTTACCCTTGTAGGGAGATAACATGCAATTAGGGAGTGATGTCAGCCTCTAACATTTTGGTGTAAAATTTTGGTCACACCGAAATACCGGGCTCCTTAACAAAGCTGGCAGACACATCTTTTGGCAGCAGCTGCTCGCCATGTGATTTAAAACTTCCTGTCACTATAATTGATGTGTTTTTATTCTTTCCATTTCCTGAAGCCTGATCAGAATTAAAATTGCTGTTGGAATTTCCTGTCAAAGCAACTCACTTATGTGCTGAGCTCTGCACTGGGATTGGACATTGCCTTCAGCAACAGTCAGGTGGAGATTGCTGGGAATTATCCTCTCCACACAGGTTTGATAGCCGTGCACACAACATCTGCAAATGTACACAGAGCATCCATCAAGTGGTGCACTGGTTCTAATGAAAACTCCACATGCAAAATGATCATGATTTGAATATCAAATCTGATCACCTGTTGGGGGCTGGGCTCTGGGTCCTGTTAGTTTAGGAAGTCCCATGGAGTTTTCAGCTGGTTATCTCTGCTGAATTTGGACTCTTGTTCCAAGACCCTACTGTATTTCTGATCTTTCCTTGACTGAGATAACATGAGTGAAACTTGAATTCTCCTCCATCTACTTGCCCACCATGACTATACTTCAGATGCTATTTTCATATAACATCTTGGGGTGATTAAGTATGAAGAAGGGGTGGCTAAAATCGTGGCAACAGTAGACAGTGGAAAGATCACATATTCCACTTTGTTATTTGTATTTAATCCATAAAATTGCTACTTTTAGCAAAGAAACAAATTACTGACTTTCATGAATTTGAGATTCAGAGTTATACAGAATTGTTGATTTACTTCTAGGTTGTACTTTTGTCACCTCATTATAGTGTTTATTTTCAGGCTGAGGCCAGTCAAGAAGAGGAACACTTCATGTATTTGGAGAAGAGATTGATTAATTTAAATGCCCCCATCACTGAGAACTGTTTTTGCTAATTACAGTGATCAGATCCTCTGATTTCTTCTTATAAATGAGAATCTCTTCAAGAAAAAGTTAAAAACCCAAACAAACTGTCTTTTGAAAATCATAACAGGAAGACTTTTTAAAAAATCATTTCTTATCAAAAATTTAATCTAGGCTGCTAACATGTACCTTTTATCCTCAAATAGAGGGAAGCTTTAAACCTCAGCTTCTCAGAGTGCTTTCTAAATATGCCATCTTCCAAGAATGAAAGCTCCATGCATTTGCTTTGTTCACTGCTTATCTCTGTCACCTGGGAAGCGCATATTCATGAGGCAAATGTACACACTCCTAGCCTTTCATACCAATGCAGCGTTACATCTGGAGCCACCAAGTCCCCAAGCACAATCACCTTTCTCCTCATAGGGATAATAGCCCCTCCTGTGTATTAGAATCACCAAGGGATCTTGACAAGTAAAATGATGCTCAGTCCCTCCCTGGAATATTAGACCAGAATCTTCTGCTGGTCAAGCTGAAATGCTATGAAGTGAGAAGTCAGCCTCTCCACACAACAGTTACCCTTGAGACCTAATCCCAGGCTCATTTCGCTTCAGGCTGTGGGTCTGATCAAACCAGAAATCATCCAGGGCATACTTACTTTCTTAATTAATGGAAGTCTCACAGTACTTGAGAAGTGCCGAAGGCACAGCTCTTGGTGGAGAGAGCGAAACTCTTCCCCAAACACATTGTGAAATGAAACTCTGACCTACTCAAAGCCCCAAGCAGGCCTGCGTGCCATGCTTTAGAAGTCATCACTTTCATTCAAAGTCTCCAGCATGGTGGGATAGGCATAACTGGATGGGGCAGAGGCGGAAATTACTTCACTAGTTACTTTTCTTCTCTTACAGTGATTTTTGAATATTTTTCTATATATATTCCCCCAGAAATCTCTAACTGCTTGTTGTTACTTGACCTCTGTTCTACCTCTGTATCTCTCACTCTCCAAAGCTCCTGACTTTAGAGCAGCTGGCAGATAGCACAAGGAAATAATATACTGATTATCATGTAGGGGTTCACCTGCACTGCACAGCAGGAGAGACATGCTCCTTGCAGCACATGATTTTGCCCTAAGGATAATCTGGAAAGAGTTTACATATGTATTTACCTTGTCTTCTCTGACCACAAATTTGGGGAACTCCTCTGGAGAGGGCATCTGAGGCCACATGGGTTGGGACCCCCTCCTAGAGAATTTCTAGCTGTGCTCCAGAGCCTGTGTTTAGCATACCCCTGGAAAGAAACCCTAGGTTGTGTTTTTCTTTAAATTTCCCTTCCCTTCTAATTCTTGTTTCCTTCTTATGACAGTCTGCTGTTCTTTGCCACAAACCATTGCAAAACACCCCGTACAAGAATTTTGCCTCCTCCTTGGCTAGGGAGGAAGGCTGCTTGGAAACCACAAAGCCACATCTCCAGGGAACAGTAGCCTTATTAATACAATAATCACCATCATCAGGGATCGGGTGCCATACACACATTGCGTTAGAAAGCAAAATGAGGACAACCTGGGGTTTGCTGGAGATGTTGCATTTGAGGTTAGATGTGTGTAGTTGAATGTGGAGTCGAACTGAGGTCATTGCTAAGGAGATTTGGAATTGGAAATCCATGTGGAAAATGGCTGCCCCATGAGATCCACTCACTGTGAAAACTCATTTTGAAAGATATCAGAATAAGAAAATATCAGGGTTTGATCCCAAAACAGACATAAAGTCTTGGTTTATTTGGAAAAGATGATCTATGCTGTTTAGTCTTTGCCATCTACTTTTCATTTTTAATAAAAACTAGGAAAAGGTTGAATGAAAGGTTTTACTAGGGAAAAAAAATACCATGTATCCCCCATGGGATTTACATTGAAAATAATATTTTCTGAATGAACTATGCATTGCTAAAAGAACAGTTTATACCTTGCTTTTGGTCTACCCAGTTGTGTCTGTTTAGTGAAATAAATTCTCTCATAACTTGTCTCCATTTTAAATGGGTAAGAATAAGTATTAAAGGGGTCTTTAGTTTCTTCTTCGGTTGTTTCTTGGACATAGAGGAAGGAGAAAAATTAAGTATGACAAACAAACTTGGCATCCTTTCTTTTTATAAGCAACCACGTCAGCTTGGATGCAAATGACTAGTGACAAAAGAACCAAAGTGAGCGTGCTGGAGCCTCTGGGATAGACAGACTGCTGACAGGGCAGCAACTCCCTTTCCAGCTGATTTTAGGCCTAGATAACTATCCCTTTCAGCTGAAATGATGCTCTGCAGTAATTGACCAATGCCCAGTTGGGTTGGAGTGGAGTTCTTTTGGAATCTATTCAGACCAATTTTGATTGCCTGTGAGTGCTAGGCCAAGTTCAGACTGGTTCTCTGGAGCCTGAGGTTTAATCCAGGCTGTTGTCAAAAGGACAGTTCTCTTGAGTATTTAATGTGCTGTATCACCACATTTGTTTGCTACATTTACTGTACATGTTTACCATATTAACAACAAAGGAAGGAGACCTTTACCATATTAATCTGTGGCTGGAGCAGAGTGTTAAAACCACATTTCTGATAGTCTATGAATTCAACAGTGCATTTAGTTTGAGTTTAGAATTTTAGTTTAGCCACCGCAGCCCTCTCCAAGTAGATGTTCTTGAACTGCTTTTGCTGTGCTTTTTTATAAACCCTAAATCCTCCCTTTAACATGATGCTAGCATTAACTGACAAGATACTATATTTCAAGATGTTCAGTTCTCTCACTGGAGAGAGGCTCTGGCACCGGAGCACAATGGCTGGAAGAAAGCGACCTGGCACGGTTAGCTGAGGGCTTACAGTTTGACTAGATACTAGATCATCATTGTGAATTTACACCAGAAGTCACTTATTTATCATGTACTCCCCAGATTGCCCTCCAACGAGAACTGATTCCCCGGTGAGGGTTTTGGAGAGTAGGTCTGAGTCCAACTGAGGCTCTGGCTCTAGCAGACCATGCATAGAAAGTGGCCAGGATCCCTGAAGTCACATGTTCTGCCAGGTGGTTTGTGTAGAATAAGCAGCACAGCTATGTTTCTTTAGCTGCTGCCTGCAAATACAGCTGCCTACAATTGGCCCAGACAAAACCTGAGAGTTGGTGAAACTGAGGTGGCTGCCTTTACCTTTCTCCCAAAATAACTGTTAGACAATAAATCTGCAAGATAATTACATGCTGACTTCTTGTTCTCTAACCGAATATTTTTCTGCCCTTGAGAAGAACCAAAATAGTTACCATGTAGAAAAATACATGGAATATTAAACTAAAATATGTCTGTCTAGGGATACATTTAGTTTGCCCCCAGTAAATCCTTTCTTTGTGAATGCCTGTCTGTCTGTGTCTATATATTTTAATGCCCCATTTGCTACACTGGTTTTAGCTTCTTGTTAGCATCACCTCTTATTAACATGATGCTCTGCAGTACAAGGCAGCTGGAGAAATGAAACATGCATTGAAGAATTTATGCAGTGTCCTAAGTTTATTTCATTAAGAGAACCAAACATAATAGCTGCATATTATAAGTTTAGTGTGTTAAGCAATACATTATGGCTTTGCTCGACAGATATCTTGTTTACATTCATTTTATGTATTGGGGGAACCATAGCATTTTAAGAAACATAGTCTTTTTAAAGTAATATTTATACTGTGCTTCCATGCAAGGCAAACCGAGTTGTCTACATGATGTTTTAAATCCACTTGTCTCCTCCTCCTGAGGAAATATTCCAAGTGCTTTCTCCCCAAAGTCTGGACTTCAACATGTTCTTTATGCAGGTCATTAGATTACTGGCAAGGAATAAACCCAGCTGCATGCTCTCCATTGATTAAAAACAATGGACGATCTTATTTCAGTTTGGTTTAATTCACACATGAAAACTACACCCAGCTTTCCTCCATGGAAAAGAGTATGAAGACTATCTAGTCACCTCAGTGTTTTTGTTCTTCATAAAGCACTGGCTTTCTGGCCCTTCATCAAGGCTGTTGTGCACTGTGCAATTGTGTCTGGACGTGAGAGATCCTGGTACTGCAGCCCCACCTGCAGAGCACAGCATTCATACACTCCACAGCCATCACCAAGTTGCAAGAATTTTTTGCTATCATCTCCTCCGAGAGGAATCTTGAAGTATGAGACAATGTTACAGAGCGTTTTGATAGGAAATACGTTAAACAAGGAAAAGGACATATCTGCCATTTCCCATTTTTTTCAAGCTAAGATCAAGCTCCACTTCTTCAAAATATTTTGTCCTGCTTTACTAAGATACTTCAAATCTGTATGGAAATGTGTTCATTTTGATGAGTGTGGCACCCTGTATCTTCTGAAGCATTCTTATCTCTATTTTTGGCAGTATGGCAAGGTTAGCCAGACCTAGTCCCAGCTAGACAGGTGGGAATCTAGATGAAGTAAAGAGGAAGAAACTGTGAAGAGCCGCTGTGATGCAGGGTGAAATTATATGCTCACAGGCAGACTACAGGGGAGACTTAATATCTGAAAATTTCAACCCATGGAAAACTGAGTTTGATATGATTATTCTATCAAAACAGAAGTGATGTATTACATTTGACTACTTTTGCAAATCAGTTTGTTGGATTTCATTGAATTCAAATCCCAGTTGGTTGACTTCAAAGAAGAGAATGTACGTCATTGGCAAGGTGCACTTAGTTGGACACCAGGCTGCTAGGAAATAGTGGCTGGTCCTGAGCAAGAACTTGGCTTATGGCAGAGAGCAACTACCAAAGATAGCCTGCAGACCATGACAGCAGGGCACCAGTAGTGTCCTGAGAATGTGCAGACAGTTTGACAAAATTGTGGCTGGAACACAAGGTGTCAAATTCAGTTTTTCTGGCTATATTGGAAGTATAGATAGTATTCAGATGAACACTGGGCATGGTTAGTCCTTTATCTTAAGTTACATGTAGCATTTAGACTGCCCCCATAAGACAACTACCTTATTACACAGGGCTGTCATCATCAAAGTCTACATTATCACTTCCAAAGTCCTACGAACAAGGACTTGAACTGTAGCTAGATCTTAGGCACCTGACCCCAGTTCTTCTTTTCTCAACCATCTATGGAGGTAGACAACAGGGTTTCAGAGCAACTGCTGGAAGAACTAGCCAGGAACAAACCATATTTCAGGGACATGCAATTATAAGTGGTGTGCCTGGGGAAGTCTTGCCTGGGAAAATCTTGCAAAATAATAGTAATATATAAGTAGAATTGAGAAATTGGTTATATTTTAACAAAAGTGGTTAGGGAATGGAAAATAGAATGAGGCACTATTATCAATGACAGGTACAGAACTCAACAGAAAAACCTTTTGAGGGAGATTTACAAGTTGATTAAATCCAACTAGATTTACATCCAAGAATTTATTTTTTTTATACAGAAGAATGGAATATGATCTTGAATTCTTGGAAAAACCTTTTCTTAAAATCCTAAATCCCTGAGAAGACTTTTTCCACATTAAGATATATAATCTAAAAGTGTTTTAGATTATCTTCTATCTTGATTATTATCTTTCTACCTCTTAATTTCTTCTCTCTCATCCACTTGCATAATTCTACATTGATTTTCCACTCTTTTTGTCACATCATATGTTCAGTAACTGAAATAGGATATTTTGAAATAAGATACTGGATATTGCCTAGCATCAAAAGTCCTTGTCATTGAAAGACTTCATTTACTAGTTTTTCAACCTATATTTCAAGCTCATTTCTATAATCCTCCTATAGAAGCATCCAGTTTAAACAAATAGGTTAATTTATTGCATTTGATCTTTGTTTAAAAATTGATTTTCACTTATAATGCCCCATTATTTTCTTTACTTAGTGAAATGTCAATCAGAGTATACAATTGATGACCAATATAGAGAAATCAAACAAAGGCCAAGGAATGGTCAAAACTAACAACCTGAATATGGAAATAAAATATACAGCAAAGGGGGAGGAGGAGGGGAGTGAAACATGGAAGAAGGAACATGAGGGAATTGGTGATAGGTCATGGGTGATATGGTGATGGGAGAAATATGGAGACTACAGCAATGTAAGAAAAACAATGTTAAATTAAAAAATAATGTTTTTAAACCAGGTGTGTTGGTTTACAGGCATGATCCTGTAATCCCAGTTACCTGGGAGTCTGAGGCTGGGGAATCACTTGAGTCTACAGGTTTGAGACAACCCTGGGCAACATAGTGAGACCCAGTCACTTATAAAATAAAAATAAAAATAAAAAATAAAATTAAAAAAAATTATGACCAAGAATTATAAGCTGAAGCAGGAAATAGACACAGTGTAAACTGGCTTGAAAAGTCATTGAATCATAAATGAGCTAGCGTGAGAGTGGTTGAAGTAAAAAGGTCCATGTATTACATGTTCAGAAACACTAGGACTGGTCCAGGTCCACCGGGTAAGAGACTGGGATGGAAACAGTCAGCACCTTGGATAGCTCCCCGAAATTATTAGGGGGAAAAAAAAGAGTGAGGCCTAACAGGGCTCCATACTTTTGAATTGCAGACCCACTCTGCTGCCCATAGTTTCTGGGCCCCTTTTCTCCGAGGCAGTCCCCCGCCCTCACCCTCATACCCCGTCCCCAAGCTTACAGTAGATTCAAAGATTCATTCTAATATGGTCCTTACTTTGGTCTGACTTAGGCCTCATTCACTCACTTGGGGTTCCTGGTCATGGATTTATCTTCTAAACTGCCTGAGTCACTCCCTGAGTGCTTTGTCTCTCTTGGAGTAGACACAGGGACGGGGTTCCTATGAACACTCCACCACAGACAGGCCTTTTCCTTTTTCATGGATGACACTTCATTATCCGATGTTATGAGCAGTTTAAAATTTTGCCCATCCTCCACTGTTCAAGTCACAATCTCACCTCCACTTTGACATCGTACATGACAAGCTCAGTGTAAAGCAAACTCCCCATCTGATGTAGTTCACTTTATGGGCTCTAACACTCATTTCAGTATTAGTGAGATAGCCTCTTTAATAAATTGTAATCTGCCTGTCTTAACCTGCCTGCATCTAGGCTTTCCAGTAAGGCTGGCCTGCTTCCTGTGGATGGGGGCGTGCTTTCTCACAGGACTTCCCACTAACACGATATTTCAGATTATTAGATGAAATACACTTTTTTTATGGGAAGAGAGAACAGTTTTTTAGTTTTCTGATAGACATGTTCTATCAACAATCATTTTCACTTGTGTGTTGAAATTTCTATTATTTCCAGAAGCCTCCTCTTTGATGTAGTGTAATGAATACTGCACAGCTGTTGTGAGTCAGAAAGATCTGAGCTTCCATTCTTTTTCTTAACTGTAACTTTGAGCAAGTTACTTAATATCCACATTTATAAACATATATTAACATATAAACATATATATCATTTTTACAATTAGATAAGGTAACATAAAGGGTTCTGCTCATCTGAGACAGTGAATAACTCAATTCTATTAATGCCTTTTCTTTCACACAATGATTCTTTCAGATAATTTTAAAATCCAACTTTTAAATCATTTTTTTAAAAACTGCTTTCAAAGGTTTTCCACCATGTGCTCACAATGGGACTCCAATCATGATGGAGCATTTGTCTTCTCTTCACTTATTTCTAAGATGGTGGTATTTTTTTCCTCAGTAAAAACATTGAAAACTAGGGTTGGAATACAAGGCCTGTTAAAGCTTAATGTTTATGTTTTTGGAGGAAGGGGTAATATTATTGTGGAAGTCTGGGTAAAGTCAATTTGTTTTTCTTTTACTTATAGAAAGCCACATCATCAAGTGACCTGAAAGGGGCATAGTCCAGTAAATGTCCAAGAAAATAAGGATGCATGTGTCGAACACAGACCTCAAGATATATCGTGAACAGCTCAGTCTTGATTACTTGCTGGGGGCCAATTCTCAGAACTGTTAAAGTGGTGGTGGTGGGGGGGGGTTGTCTCAGCAGAATAAACCTGAATATTTATAAAAGAAAACCAAAGCATTTTAACTAGGCCTTCATCCCTTTAAACAATGCCAGTCACAGAAATGTGGTTTCATAGTCATTTAAAATACAGTTTACAGAGGAATTAAGCTAAATCACTTAAGCTTTCCAAGCAGCTGCATTTTCTCAGCTTCCTTGCGGAAGATCTGCTTTCAGAGCATCTCCTTTGAAATCTGCAGCCCAGTCAGAGACAGTAGTTGATCTCTGAGCTGCTTGCTTTTTCTTGTCGCATACTTTTCAGGTAATGCAAAAACAATGGAAAATACTTGGATGTAAGCACATCTTCTTGCCCTATGTTTTGGTGTTTTAGGGGCACGATTCTCATGAGTTCAGGTTGAGAATCTGAAAATGAACTAAGGTCATACACTGCATGCTTTTGTAAGCTGTCATGTAATTCCCAGAATGACTCTGTAAATTTTGAAGAGAAATGTTAGGATTTCTGTTTCCCAGGAGACATTGGAAGTCTTCCACAGTTCTCCTCTCTGGCTTCCTCTCACTTCCCGCCCCATGAGCCCTAGGCTCCAGCTAGTCTGGTCTCTACTCTTCACTAAAGTCCACACATCTTCCTGTCCCTGTGTAATTGCTGTTCCCTATGCTTCAAAAACTATTCTCTATGCTGTTTAAGTATTCCAGTTCTACCCTTTCCATTCCTTGTTCCAAGGCCTAAGAGTCATCTTCAGGTTCCCTAACACTTCCCAGTCAGAGTTCATGTTCCCATTCTTTAACTCCCACCATGACTATCAGTTTGGTTCCTGGTCTGTGAATTCTGAACTACAATGCAGTTTACTTAAGTGAAAGAAAATTTTCAATTTTTTGTCTCAAAAAGTCTTATAATGTCACATTCAGTAAATATTGTTTGATACCATTATCAGTTAGAAAACAAAAGTATAAGCAATGGAGTTTAGTTTTTTTAAGGGGTAAGAAGGAAAACATGCAAGGGAAAAAAATCACAAATTGTGATACATGGGAATTTTGATAATGCTTGAATGCTGTACTTTTTATAATTTTTAATCAAAAACAAAATAGTATTTAGGTATTGGTAAATTTAGCTAAGCACTATATGATGAACTTATTTAAGGGGAAATAAATCATGAAATATTCTCTTTCACCTTGTTAAACCAAACATGCTGAGATGACATTTCTGACCACTCTCCTGAAGTCTCCTATAAGTGCACATATAAATGTGTATTCCATAGAAGTGACTGTTTATGGAACTCTGTTGCGGGGTTCAGCAAGTAAGCTATTTTCCACATAGCCGTCTAAAGGTAAGCACTTAGCACCTGAATGTGACCTATAGGTTTAACTGTTATGTCTTTAAATAGCAAAGATTTAAAAAGTACTAGTAGGTAGTACTGAGATAATGAGAAGTTGGGGGGGGGAGGTGAATAATGCAGCCTTGGGTGTTGAAAGCAGTAAAAACTGGCCCAAGCTGTTCCTTCGAAAGGAAGCAGTCTATCAAATGGCTGAATATTAATGGTTGAGCAACTCTACAACTATCTGATGTCCCTAGCAATTTGCTAGGTAACCTGAAGGGTTTGGGTCAGTAGTCTGGCAACTATGGAAAATGAAGGGTGTTTTTTAGTCCCTGAATGCAGGAGGTCATTCACAGCCCACTTAAGGGTTCACAAGCAGCTCCAGGGATCTAGGATTCTGGGATAGGATTCTCCTTGGCATCTGACTCAGTGAGAGTTTGCCAGCTTTAAATATACAGTGAGCAGGTCTTTCCAGAGGGCACTCCCAGTGGGCAATACTAGAAAGCTACCATTCTACATTATCAAGAGTCAGTAGTAAAAGGTACCTTGTTAAATGTGATCTCAACCTTTAAAGAAACAAAAGACTACTTTTAACCGGACTTAAGCTGCATTACAAGACAGGGAGAACGATTGAGAATAAATCTGTTGAACTGCAAGGGAAAAAATTGAGGAGTTGGTAATATGTCTCCAAACTGTGTCTGGACTGGGCTGGTTACTGGAACAGAAAGAAAAGGGAGGAGGTGAAGCATGATGAAATACCAGAGAGAGACCTGAGATCAAAACAACCCTAAATGAGAGGGAAAGACTGGCAAGACAGAAGTTCAAGGGAAGAAAAAGTGAATTCGTTGATGAACCAAAGACATGAGTACAACTGAAAGCTCTGGGAGAACTTTGTGAAAAGTGAAAAGACAACTTGAACGTTTTTAGAGATCTAGTAGGAAGATGTTTTCATCCCACATTCTTGGATGTGAGGACCATGTTTGTTACTTTTGACTACAATTAAGACAAAGATACGCTTGGATTTGATTTTACACTTACTTGTTTAATAAGCAATCGTTGAGCATCTTCTATGTGCCTACCTTGTGCTGCAGTTGGGTTAGGGGAGAACACCATCAATGCACTCACTCCCTGCTCTCCAGAGTAAAAGGAAATTTGAATCTTAAACCATGAACAGCAAGTAGAAGGAGAGAAATTAAGAACTGGTAGGAGGAGGGGAGATGCTAAGTGACATTTTGTAAAATGTTAAGGACAACGGTCCCTTGCTTCAAACATTGTCATGGCTTCTGGATGTTCTGGAATTGAAATCTGAACTCCACACCATGTCCTTCAAGACCTTCACTGCCAGTCTGAGCCTTGCTGTTCATTCATAACTTCTTACCCTTGTTCGCCATCCTTCATCTCCGCTCTTCACCTCTTCTTTTCCTTCCAACTGCACACACCCCTTCCTGACACAGCCGGTGCTCAGCATCACTGCCCTCAAGGCACCCTTTCCACAGCTTGCAGCAGACCATTCATTTCCATCCTTCACATGAAGTCTTTTAAGTTACCTCTTCTCAAACTCACAGTGTACCCAGTTCCCATATATCCTGACGACCGCCACTTAGTCACACCACCCTACTTGATTTTTCACAGCTTGTATACCCTGTGGTAACCCCACGCATCAGGACTTCATCAGTCAGCCCCATGAACACAGGTGGTCTTCTGCAGCACCTGGGACTTGGCCTGCCTTCTAGCAGGTTTTCAATAAGCAGGTAATAAGTGTTTGCCCACTCTAGCACTCCTCTTTTCTGGTGAGATACACTGACATTTTCTAAAATGGAGGCTGCCTCACAGCCTCTCCTATTGGTCCTGGGCAGAGCCCCCCAGCAGAATCTGTATGTAACCCCAGTTCTTCATTCCCGCTGCCCTCCGATGGGGTCAAGCCACATGGGTCAACTGAGCTTTTTTTCTTGGCTTCACTGATGAAACCCTGATTCCTAAAGAGGACTTTAGAAAGTTCCTTTTTACTCAGTACCACAATGGCCTATGTGATGTAGCCACTTGTATCTTCATACTCTCTTACCCTTGCCATATCCCTCAGCTTCTGCCAGCTTTGTTGTCATCATTCTGAAGCACAGCTTTTGTTGCAGCTACAACATTAATTTATTCATTTGTTAATTGAGCAACTGTCTAAAATCCTCACAGGTGATCCCAGGTATTCTTCACCTCCAACCACATGAAAGGCCATTTCCCTTTCCCCTTCACCACTGCAGTTTCCTCTCTGTGTACATGTGGCCAGGATACCTATGCAGGCTGTCACGAAACAGCAGTCCTCCTCACTCCTAGTTCTGGGCACATGCCAGGCTGCAGCTGAGTAGCATCAGCCTGAGCTATGCTATGGTGGCCAGGTTTGACTGCCCCTTGCCCCCTGTGCCATCAAGGGAGCAAGAAAAGAAGCAGAGAGAGAAAACCCACAGCAGCTTTAGAGATTCATGGGTCAGGCTTGAAGCTGTCCAGGGCCAATCACAGTTGAGTTAGCTTATGCTACTCCAGCACTAGACTGCAGGCAGGTTGGACGCACCACTGGGGTTTTGATTTTGAAAATGGACAATACCCACCGACACCCATCAGGGTCATACTTGCAGAAAATGTTGGAATCCCTGCACCCTACTCCCCACCAACCCCAGGCTTTGCTCTTTCTCAATCAGTCTCTGTAGCACAAGAACACAAGCTACTCTCTAAGATAGCCTCCGGGGGCCATTTCCCGCTCCTCCTGGACTTCTGGTCCTGCAGGACCTGTAGCCCTGAACACTCTGCTTGATATTAATCACTGGTGACTTCAAGAAACAGGTCCTGCATTTATCAAGCAACAGTTAGAACCCCGGGGTGTATTCTGCCAGGGCTTCTTAGTTTCCAGGCCCATGACTTGTTCAAATCTTGAGTCTTCTTTCACTAGCGTGTCCCTCTGCACATCCTATGCAGTCAGCACCCATGCTCCATCGTCGTAGTCACAGTGGTTCTCTCCCCACACCCTCACCCATGATGCGCACCTCGATGGCTTATAATCATGTTTTCATCCTGGCTTTATTAGCTTACAACCTCCCCACCCAGGAAATTATTAGTTCCATGAGAAACTATTTCAGTTTTTTATTGCCACTGTAACAAGTCACCGCAAACGTCAAATCTTTTTTTTTTTTTTTTTTTTTTTTTTTTTTTTTTTTTTTTTTTTTTTTTTTTTTTTTTTTTTTTTTTTGAGACTAGGTCTTGCTATTTTTGTCTGTGGAACCGCAGGCTCTCGTTGCCCGGGGTACCACAGACTCAAGCAATCCCCAGCCTCAGCTTCCCAGGTAGCTGGGATTACAGGCACGCGCCACCACGCCCAGCTATTTTTTTGGAACTAGGTCTCGCTACGGGCCCCAGGCGGG
>PVHY01027005.1:0-16685 GCA_004024945.1 Uropsilus gracilis
GAAGCACAACTACAAGTACCTTGACTACATATGAGGTAAGACGATGAGACAACACTAGAGAGAGCCCGGAGGAAGAGATTCATTCATAAAGATTCATGGGGGCTGGGAGGCTAGCTGCCTGCCTGCCTCCTTCCCTCCCTCCGAGGCTCCCTTACCAGCCTGTGCCTGCCTCCTTGGGTGCCAGCTTCAAGGCCTGGTGTGCCCGTGTACCTGGTTCTCTGAGAAAGCATTTAAGCCTGTAAAATCCACCGAGGTTCCAGGACTCATCATCCATCAGCCCAAATTGATAGTAAACCTGCCCTGGGTGTACTTGCCCTAGGGTACATCAATGTGTTTTCTACAAGGAACCTCCTGGTTAGAAGAAAATAACTTCTTCCAAATTTCACATCAATCTTCAATCGGACAAAGGAAAGTATGGGTGGAGGTGGGTTGCTTGGCTACCTAGAAAAACACTGAAAAAGCAAGTTGTGTTGTCTTCCCTAGGTTTGTCTAGAGTGGCTTCTACTCTTGAGGTAAAGTTAATATCAAATTTATACAAGACAATACAGACAATGTGTCAGTATCTTGTGGTGACTTCTGACTGCCACCTATTGCTATTACTTCTCCTGATGTGAATACAGTTCAAGCAACCCACACAAAAATACCTAGTACTTAAAGAAGTAAAAACTCAGACATAAGAAGCCACAGAGGCAGGCTCCAAGTAAGTTCATGTGACCCTTAAACCATGGGCAACTGGTTGTACTAGGCATTGGACAATGACTTGCAACTATCAAGTAGAAGCTGGTCGTCTACTTTCCTACAGAGAAGAGAACCAGATTTTTTTTTTTTTTTTTTAATTTCAGACTGTCATAAAGATTGTGTTTTTCCTGGGCCTCTATTCCCTTCAACAATCGCCTAGGGACACTATTGTTCAGTTTCTACTTCTACAACTGGATGTGAGAAACAGAAAATGAAATAGAAATTGACTTGTCTCCAATTCCATCACCACAAGCCTTGATACTGGAGGCTATGAAACTGTCTTTTGTCTGCAGGTGCCTTATTCACACAGACCCAGCCTTTGCTGGTCCATTCTGCTAGGCTGAAACTTCCTTGTAGTAGAAGTAGGGAAATTCACATCAACAAAATCCTTTAGTAATGCAATCCAAAAAAAGGGGATTTCTAGGGCTCCACAGATATGTAAGGACAATCACTGAATTGGTCAGAAGAGCACAATGCCTGCCTAGGGAGAGCTACTACTTCTGGTAACTATTTCCTCTCTCTGGAGGGTGCCCTATAGCCTACTTACTCACTTCCTCAAACCTGATTTAGATGAGACAAATCTGGAAGCGTGGCTATTGAAGCTCTGCCTCATCCTCTAGGCACTTAAATGTTCTCACCAACCCGGAATGTTATTCTTACTATGGCCCTCCCGGGCCATAGTAAGGCTGTGTCTGCAAGTCATGGAGTGGGTATCACCTTCTTAACTTCCTGCTGTCCTTGGCAGGCTCTTGATCTTTCCAATAAAGCTGATTTGGAGAGGACAGTATATTTCTGGACAGTTGTGTCGAAAATGCCAAGACAAAATATTACATTATCAAAGTAATCTTTGACAACCTTAACCAATGAGTTGCTTTCAGTTTGCTCATTTTAAGTACCACTCAATTCATAAAGTAATCTAAGTCTTGGACTACATCTTATATGAAAAAGGAACTGCTACGTATTGCCTGCTTTAAGCCAACAAATCAAAGTTACTTTTTCATGAGACTTTTGTCATTATTAGCTTTCCTAAGCCTAAAGAGATAGATTTAAACTAGATGTTTAGTCATACATAAGGCAAAATATCCAATCAAAATTTCAGAAAAGGGCAGGTAGTATTTAAGTCTATTCAAAGAGTATGCTAAAAATAAAAAGCACAAACACACCTAAAAGTTCAGCAGATCTTAATCTCCAACATAAAATATTTCAGCAATGTTCCTCCTGATAATTTAACCTTACATTGCCCTCGCATGGGGGAAAAACAAAACCTCTTTAGATAAAATTATAAAAGAAGTATTAGCAGTCTGATCTCAGGATTCCTCATAAAACCATATTCTTGGAATAGCAATGGTTTTAAGACCTATTCTAGTCAGAATTCGAACATGATGTCACCGCCACATCACAGGATCCAGGATGCTGAAGACCCATATGAAATGGCAAGCGTTGCTATAAGGCTACAGAAGTTGCCATTTTCCTTAGCATAGGTTAGAGTTTCATCAAATCAGTGGGCATTCCACTTGTGTCAGGCAAACAGAAACTATAAGCATTTGTGCATATCTTTGGTTAACATAATAGAGATGTGAACTCTATTGAACTGACACTAAATGTGATGACATAAAAACTTGAAAAAAAAGGGGGGGATCATTGAAGCAAAAGAGGAAAATACTGGAAACCAT
The DNA here is from genome assembly GCA_004024945.1 of Uropsilus gracilis. Taxonomy (NCBI): domain Eukaryota; kingdom Metazoa; phylum Chordata; class Mammalia; order Eulipotyphla; family Talpidae; genus Uropsilus; species Uropsilus gracilis. Next base: position 2,412 of record PVHY01027005.1, read on the forward strand.
TCAGTGACAGGACATCTTTTTCTTTACTGATGAGAAACCATGGTCAATAAAGATTATGTGCCTGAACCAAGGCAATTTTATAAGCAGGGGGCTGAATGTAATTGCTGAACTAGAACTTAAGGCTCTGGGTGCTGGGCCAGGATTACTTATAACTTTTCTAGTTGTTGCCATATTCATAAATCTTCTTAAACAGACCTGTGATTTATTTTTTTCATCAGTACATACTGGTTACATCTCATACTACTAAGCGTACGTTTTCTCACATGGGAAAAAAAACACAAAAAGCCTTTAGATAAAATGAAAGTAGCATCAGCAATCTGATTGCAGGGTAAGTAAGTTTAGTCAGGCTTTTTTTTCTCCATTAGCCTGTAACCAGCACTTGGGATATTGCATCTTTCCCATGGTTGTGCAGTCCAGTGGGTGTTTGCATGTGTAAATGCGCACACCTGGGCCTACGAGGCAATAAAAGGGTGCAGGGAGAACATGTGAGCATGTGAGTGAGTGAAGATTCCTGGGGTACTGGGGGGGCTCATCAGCCTCCTAGACCCTACCCCCTACCCAACCACTCTGCCCTGCCTGGTGTGTCTGTGTAACTGCTAAAACCAATACAGAACCTATGCAGATAGGTAAACCTGATGCTTGCATGACAATAGGCATTAGAACAGGCTGGTTCCCATATATATATATATATATATGTTATATATATATATGTTCCCTTACATATATATATAAATATATATATATACCATTCCCCATAAACAGTAGCTCCCATATTGCTCCTATGCATGTTAAACAAGACAGCACAGTTAAAGCATTCAACACTACCTTTACATAGTAAACCCTCAACAAATGTTCAATGAAAACTGGTACAGAACAATTTCCTATGGTTTCTGTAACGTCCCCAAGAGTTGGCAGTTCGGCAGATTCTAATAATCACCTTTATCCTTAGACAAAGAACTCTTATTTTATTGGAGGGTTGCCGGAGACCCTGCTAAAGCCACCCTTTGTTGCTTCCCTTGCAACCAGGGATGACTAATAAGAGGAAGCGAAGTTGGTGTAGAGTGGTTCCAGGAAATCCTTTCAAGATTTTATAGGAAAAGAATGAAAGAGAAATGTTAAGCTCATAACAAGGTAGTAAGGGTTGTGGCGTGAGAGTGTAGTTTCCCCTGTGTCAGGTCCTTGAGCTTTCTATGGATAGCAAGCCCTTAGCGCCGTTGAGGAGCAACTGTTTGCTTCCTACTGTACCAGAATTGCTCACAGGTTAAACATCATAATCACCCTAAAGTATTGTTGTCCGAGTTTCCTATTTCCAGTAGCCTGACTCACTCACAAGGTCACAAAGCCAGCCAGGGGCAGGGGAACTTTGGCCTGATTCTAAAACCGAAGCTCTTAACTTTTAAGTCTTGAGCCCATGGGAACTGTTCAATAGAGAAATAAGGTTTTCAACATGAAGTCGTGTCCTATACAAAAGCCGCCTCGAAAGCCGGAAGCCTAGGGTCACCGATGTCAGTTACTAAGTGGGTCACCGTGGACAAGTTAAAATATCTGAAGCCAGGTTGCTACCAATGGTAAAATCATAGAACGTCCAGGCGTCAGAGAGAAACCGGGGAAACCCAGGCTAAGTGGAAGAGGGGTGGGGCCTGCCTCGGACGCAGGCCGCGCGCGGGGGTGAGGCGACCTCGGGGCAGGGACGCGCCCGCCAGCGCTGCGGCCTCGCGCCGGGATAGGACGGGCGCCCAGGGGGCGGCGGGGAGCGCGCACGCCGCCGGCGCCGCGGTTACCTGGGACCAACGCCGCCGCCTCTTCCCCGCGCCCCGCGCGCGCGAGCAGTGTGGCCAAGGGTGGCAGCCAGAGCAGCAGCCATCGCCGCCCCGGCGGCGGCCGCATGCCGTCGGGGCTCAAGCCCGAGCGGCCCGAGCCCCCGGGGGCTGGGTCGGCCGCGAGAGGAGCGAAAATGGCGTGCCCTAAGGGGAGAGGGCGGGGGTGGCGAAGCCTGCGGGCGGGAAAGGAGGAAGCCCCGCCCCCCGCGGGCGGAGGCGGAATCCGGCCTGGTCGTCCCAGGCTCTTGCGGCCTAGACCCGAGAGGTGCTCGGAGCTCCTCCCTGCCCGCCTGTGCCCCTGGCTCGACTGACCTCGCGGCCTTGATCTCGGCCAGAGGTGTTTGCGTCCGGTGCCAGCAGTCTCCATGCCCGGGTGGAGGGCGTGGGGGGCAGCGCCAAGTCCTCCCTAAAACGTGCCTGCCCTGTGACCCTAGGAGTTTTCCAGTGCAACGTTCTCAGAATTCCCAGGAGCGACACCCAAAGGCAAGGCCCTTAGGCAAATCCTTTTTATGGTGAAAACTCAGGTTATTTATTTTTCCTTTCGGTTTGTAACGAGCTCTTGCAAGTTAGCCACCAGGTTCTTAAATAACTGACTGTATATAAGCTCACAAACAGCACGTTTCAGTAATAAGAGGTTGTAAACCCTTCTCTCACCAATAAAACATATCTCTTTTAAATAAAGAGAACATCCGTGGTTACTTGAGGCAGGGGTTGGAATGAAGGGCTGGGGAGCAGGACAAATGGGTCAAGGTGGTCAAAGGTAGAAAAAAAATTGTCACCCTATTGATAGGGGCTCGGTAGGGGGAGGGGATGGGGTAAGCCGCTATGGGGAGTAGTTAGGTTGTATAAACGCATTGTTTATGACCTGTCAGCTCCAGGTTAATTGCCAACCCAAGGACGCTTGTGGAGAAGTACCCGAGCTAGCGCTAGTGCTATCAGAAGATGGGCCTTAGTACCCTGGGAGTGTGATGCCAGCTATCCAGGAGGGTGATAAGAAACTCCCGGGGCTGATGTCACAGGTTGCTGACATCAATGAAGGCTGGCTTGCTGCTGAACTGTCTTTGTTCAACTCACTATAAAAAGCCAGCTGGAAATGAAATGTTAAGGTGATTTCTTTAGGGGTGTTAACTCCCATCTTTCAGATTGCTAGCTATCTGATTGAAGCACTCTTTAAAGATCTAATTCCTGTCTCTATTGGCATTTGGTGGTGACAAGTGGCCTGAACTCTGGTCTTCTGGTCACAATATAAGGTGGTGACTTAATGTGGTAATCATCTTGTAATATATACGTATCAAACATGTGTTAGGCCCTGAATCAAACACTGCTTGGTACAAACACCCCAGACACATGACGATAAAGACAAAAGAAATAGTTTATTAGGAAAGCTCAGTTGAGGCCTACCAGTCAAGAGAGACTCAGCAGCCCCAGCTTGTTCACCAGTAAATCCTTTTATATTGTCTTATAACCTAAGCTATACATCTGCATTCCTATTCTAAGTAAAACAAATGTAAAATATGAGGCACCTGTTAGGGACACACTTTAAGTTTACGGCTAGGCTAACCATAAAGTTACCTATAATGACATAAGGCCATTTGAGGGGTTATCGATTTGTTTTCTTTTTCGGAGGGAGGGAGGTGTCCCTTAGGGAGGCAACTGCTTGTCTCCCAAATCAAGGGGGTGCTGCACCAAATTTGCTCAATTTATTGTTCAGGCTTTTAACATTCCAACAGTCGTACATGATCAAAACATCATGATGTAAAATATTATGTTAATATTGTAAAGCTAATACGTTACAGGTCAACTGTATCTGAAAAATTATATATTCTTGCTTGACTGGTTTATTGAAAATAAGAGCATGTAGCCTTATATAATGTACTTTTAAAAAAAGCATCAACCCTCTGGCCGGGTGCGGTGGCACGTGCCTTTAATCCCAGCTTAAGAAGGGAGGTTGAGACTAGGAATCGCTTGAGTCTGTGGGTTCGAGAACCTCCTGGGGCAACATAGCGAGATCTAGTCTCAAAAAATAGTTGGGCATGGTGGCGAGTGCCTGTAATCCAGCTGCCTGGGAGGCTGAGGCTGGGAATCGCTTGAGTCCGTGGACCCTGGGCAACATAGCAAGACCTCGTCTCAAAAAAAAAAAAAAATCAACCCTCTTTAGGCTCTAGAAACCATGAATGTGACTCAATATTTCATTCTAAAATTTAAAAAAGGTCACTTCCTCTTCTCTAATTCGAGTCCTATACAAAGGTACCACAGAGAATCCAACTGTGACAGAAATCATCCTCTAAAACTAGCTGTAGAGTAAATGGAGTTGGTTGGTTTTTTTCCTCCATTAAAATGTATAACCAGCATATATGCTAGTGTGTCTTCCCCAGGATTGTGCAGTCCAGTGGGTATGTGCATGTGTGAGTGTGCACACCTGGACCTAGGAGAGAGTGGATAAAGGTGTGTAGAGGGACACAAGAACACAAGCATCAGAGAGAGCATGAGCATAAAAGAGCACAGAGAAAAACAAGAAAGAGAGAACCCAGAGAAAGAGTGTGAGATTGGGGTGGGGAAGGGGTTCCCTGCCTCCTAGGCCTTTCCACCTCTCCTGCCCCCCCAACCTGCCATGTTTGTTGGTGTAACTGCTAGAATCACCCAGATTGATGAGCTCTACTCACTCAGCCTCATTTTCCCCCTACTGAGTAGGACTCACTAGACTCTTTCTGGCTTTGAAATAAGGATTAATCAGCTATTTTCAAACACCTTGGCACAGGGGTACAATCATGTATGGCTTTTAGAAAGTGCAGAAATCTACTTGTAAGGAGCTTTTTGGGGAGATAATTATACAAATAAACTGTTATTAATTGAACTCCCACTCTGCTCCTCTTGTGGACTGTCTCCTAAGAGCAGAACCCCTGACCCAGGTATGAGGTATGAGCTTGCAACTTGCACAAGGATGTTTTTATTTTGATTTAGTTCAATTTTGAATGAAACTATGGAAAGTGGCTATAAAATAAAGACCAGATAGGTTTTTGAATGACAAATGTGTTCCTGCTGCTATAACTAGTAGTGAAATAAAAGAACCGGCAGCAGTGTGCAAAATTAGTATTTAAAACACTATTCATAGCTGGGCGTGGTGGCGCACGCCTGTAGTCCAAGTGCTGGGAGGCAAGAGGCCTGGGATTGCTTGAGTTTGAGGGTTCGAGACTACCCTGAGCAACATAGCAAGATCTGGTCTCGAAAAAGCAGTCGGGCATGATGGTGGGTACCTGTAATCCCAACTACCTGGGAGGCTGAGGCTGGGGATCGCTTATGTCCATGGGATCATGACGACAGGCAGCATAGTGAGACCTAGTCTCAAAAAATAAATGAAATTAAAATACTATTCATGTAGTCTGTTCTTAATAAAATCTATAAAGAAACTAAGTTGAAACACCATATTCCTTTCTAAAGGATCACAATATATATTTTCCCAGATAGCAGGAATATTCGAAGGAAGTTCTGCCACTGTAGGGCAATCATAAAACCCATCTAACTTCCCCAAACCTTTCTCATGTGAAAAACTAAAACAGGGCAAATATCAACAGGGCAAAGACCCCTGCTTTCAGGGGAGAGAGAAAAGCACAAATTCTGCCCTAGGGGGAGCAGCAAGAACAGTGTGTTCAGTGTCCTGAACCAAGCAGTTTGATAAGTGCTGGGAAAATTCTCTCGCTCAAGACATACCACACATAGAAGGCAGAACTTGGCAGTAATGGGACAGAAAGGCAGGACTCCTGACAAACTCAACATCTAAGGTTCAGGCCCTGCTTAAGACTAAGGCTGGAGCAGGAGTATAGCAAACCCTCTTGCCTCACCACAAGCCAAGCATGGGTAATAAGCAAAATTAGCCTTGCAAAGGAGAATATGTGTGGAGACATTCCCTCTGGAAATACAGGTCTCTCTAGAAGGACTGCTATAAGCTAAGGGAAACTCTAGCATTCCAAGGCCAACACTAAGCCCAAGTAATAGCAGAAGAATTTGAAGCCTATGGTAAACCAAAGTTGATAATAAAAAACCCCAAACTCAACTAAACTCCTGACTATATTGTCCCAGTCAAAACATTATTGCCCTGACAAAAGAAATATGCCCATTTCTGGGCATAAATATTTTTTCACCTCAGTCTTGACTGTTCTTCTACATATCCATCATTCAATCAAATATTAGAAGGAAAAAGCAGAAAAATACTTATTTATCAAGTGCTACAACATTAATGGAACCAGATTCAGAAATGACCCAGATGCTGGGCTATAATTAATATGTTGAAGGTGGACTATATGAATAAACATATAGGGAATTTTAGTAAGGAAGTAGATTATTTAAGTTAAAATGAAAATGCTAGAAATTAAAACTACATTATTAGGTACAAAAATTCTTTTAATGGGCTAATCCGAAGAGTATAAATAGCTGAGGAAAGAACCAGTGTATTTGACTACAGGTGATAGAAATTATTACCCAAACTGAAACATAAAAAAGGAAAAGAATTTTTAAAAAGAACAGAGCATAAAAACTGTGAGGAAAGATCAAATGGTTTAACAAATGGAACTGGAACGTAAAAGGAGGTGAGAGGGAAAATATTTTAAGATTCAAAATGAAAATTTTCTAAAATTGATAAAAACAAGATGAGAATATCTTGACGTTAGCCAGAGAAAATGGCATGTTTCACACCAACAGACAAGATCCAGCATCTCTTTATGAAGTCAGTCTAGAAGGAATGTAACTAAAATAACAAAGATCATATATGACAAAACCATACCAAGCATCATATTTTAAGGAAAAAAACCAAATCTTTCCCCCACCGTCATTGATTACTCTTTTTTTTTTTGAGTCTAGGTCTCGCTATTTTTGCCTGTGGAACTGCAGGCTCACATTGCCCGGGGTACCATGGACTCAAGCAATTCCCAACCTCAGTTTCCCAGGTAGCTGGGATGACAGGCACGTACCACCATGCCCAGCTATTTTTTGGAACTAGGTCTCGCTACGGGCCCTAGGGGGGACTCGAACTGCGATCCCTAGCCCCTGATGCTTCATAGGCTGAAGCTTATAGGCACAAGCCATCGTGCCCGGCTTTCATTGATCATTCTTTTTCAATCAAATGTTTACTGATTTATCATTGGTTTATAGTACTCAACACATTTAGGGAATACAATTTCATATATTGATATGTACATATATATATATAGTATTATACACCAGTCACGATAGTTCTGGTGCCATCACCATTATCAAATTGATTCTCTCTGCCCATTCCTCCCACCTCATTTCCCTTCCTCCTCCTCCTTCTGTAGCTACCATCTTTTTCTCAGAGTCAAAAAGTTATCTTTGTTGTATTTTGTTACTTTATTTATGTGCCACATATGAATGAAATCATCCAGTATTTGTCCACCACTTTCTGATATACTTCACTTAGCTCAATCCGCATAGATTCCATCCATGTTGTTGCCAAAAGCAAGATTCCATTTTTTCAAATAGTTGAGTGGCAAAATTAAGTGGCAAAATGGGCAGACAAAAAGAAAATATAGCACATGGAAATAGGGGATCTCAAGAGAGTGTGACATCATAAGGTGAGAAAAACTTTCTAGAAGCCAAATACAAAATCATGGAGGACTATATATATCTCCCTATCAGATAATGAGTTTAGAATTGCTACAATAAACTAAAAGAGAAAGAAGAAAATTTAGAAAGGCAAGTCAAATTGACACAAGAGAATTCACAATGGCAAATTAAAGAAATACAAGAGAATGCAGGAAATCTAATCAAAGAGCAACAATAAAATTCAGAAAATTAAATTAATGAGCTCAGAAATAAAATCAATGAACAGAAGGTTGAAACTGAAACTTTAAATAGAAAATGGCAGAAATCCAGAGGATAAACTGTTCAACAGATGAGATCAAGGACTCTAAAGAAAGCTATGGAAGTAGAATAGATCAAATGGAAGACTGACTCAGTGACTTCGAAGATAGCCAAGGGCTAAGTACCCTAGTGGAAGAAGAGAAACAAGATTTTGAAAAAAATGAAGAGGCAATTTGAGAAATTCCAATCCCATTAAGCCAACATAAAACAATGGGGATCCCAGAAAGGGAAAAGAGACAGAGGGACCATAAAGCCTATTCAGAGAAATAATAGAGAAAAACTTCCACCTGGGAAAGCAATTAAATATCCTAGCCTGTGAATCAAAAAAGAAACCTGGTTACCTAAATGCAAATAGACATACACTAAGACACTTAACAGTGAAACTAGCAAGAATTCAGGAGAAAGAGAATATTGAAGGCAGCAAGGGGGAAAAGCAGGTAATAAAGGTATTCCCATAAAGCTTACATCAGATTTCTGTTTCCCTACCAAATATTTAGACCCCAGGATTGCTTAGTTTTTACTATACTGTTGCTATTTATTTTCATAATAATTTCTATTTGGCATTGAGGAATTCTGGGTGAAACATTTGATTTATGATTACAACCAATTAAAATACAAACCTGATAATTATTTTCTTCCAAACAAAATGTTACTATCCCATGTATGCAAAGTTTAGAAAACACTGTACTTAATCTTTAGTAAGGTTTAAAATCAAAGCCAAGTTTCAGCTGTCCAAAGACCTTTATAGTACTTAGGCCGCAGTGTTAAAGATACTAAACAAGTAAGCATTATTACCAAGTTTGGGGGAATGATAATGACTATAAACAAAACAAAAACAAAACACACACATACCCTGAAGGAACAGAAGTACAGTAAGAAAGTATTCAGAACCAGGAGTGTGGTCAAATTTAGCAAGACTTTTAGTTCCTTTGACACCATTATAGAACATTGCTTTCTTCCCACGAGAAACCGATCTGATTAACAAACTGATGAATGCTGATGTCGTTTAAGAACAGTAGCCTTTTTCTAGTTTATCAACTATAGTGATTGATAAAACCAAACCAAAACAAAACCCCATATAAACCAGAAACCTGTTTAATCCGTTCAAAGCTCCTGGGATATTATACAGACTTGTTTGCTCTATTTCTATTAAAAAATAGAGAAAATGTTGTTGGCCCATCAGTGATTCAGTGAGGTGACAGTCACCATTAAACTTTCCCAGATCGTATAAGACAATTATAATTGGATATTAACACCAGCTCATAAATGTCTACACCAGAAGAGAGGGTTGGAAAAGGAAGAATTCATTGTCTTCTTAAAGAAGCTACCCAATTATGCCTATATTTGCTAGCTGTGGATGATTGGTAAACATTTTGTGCTCATGGAACACTGCTACTTGGGGCATTGGAATCTCATAAATAGTGAAGAAATTGGCACTGTTGTTAGAACGCTCGCAGTGTGGGTAATAGCAAATGTTTGGCATTGTAAATGCAGATTCCCAGGACTGTCTCCAGAGAATAAGTCAGCCCATCTGGGGTAGAACTTAAAATATATCTCCTTAATATGTACCCCATGTGATTCAAATTAAGACTAAACCCTGAGTTTTATAAGTTTTATGTTTGATAATAACTAGCATTTGGGGCAGTTTTGTAATTACAGATAAAATATTGTGCATGCATTTTGTAAAATCATTATTATTTTAATTTATATTATTGAAAGAGATGGTGAAGAGCTTCCTTAGTATTATTTTAGTGATTTCAGTTCTCTGTTCTTTGACTATTTCCACAAGGTGTGAAAAAAAGATTACAATTAAAATTTCAGCCTCTGCATTTTTATTTCTAGATTTCTTGTTCTTTATAACTAATTAATTTTCCATAACTGTCATAGGGTTATAATCAGTCATTATGAATCAGAAGTAAAATTTAGTTCAAGTCAAAAATTATTTGGAAGCTTTCACTTGGCTTCTAGGTAGATAGAACATTTAATTAAATAAATTAGGAGAAAATAGGCAAAGTTCTACTACTTTGGGTTCTTTAATAGCAAGATTTATTATTCCACTGCTTCAATCACACTTGCTGATGTCATAAAGATGATAGAAATTATATGGCATCATTTCTTCCTTTAGAAAATTCACATTTTTAGAATTTTGCACATCAAGAGAAAAAGAAATATGCTTAAGACTTTTCCATTAAGGAAAAGAATAAAAATAGAAGTTGACTTCTTGGACCATGCTATTATTGTAAGTATATTTTGCTTAGGAAATATTTTGAAATTGGGGTATCTATCCCTATCCCCTCCTGAGCCTGGCCAACTCAGGTTGTCCTCAGTTCTAACTCCTTTATTTCTGATCTTTCATTTCTCTTTTCTTAAATAAAGTTGCCTCTGTTACCCCCCCAAAAAGAAATATTTTGAAATTGACTTGCCATATTCAAATCAGTGATTTTAGTAATAATTCATGTCAAGACTAAAAGGTGAATAGCTTTTCATTATGAATAAATGATATTAGAAGAGATTTGAATAAATATAATTTATTTAAAAATGAATAATATATCATCTATATTAAACTGCACAAGACCTTGGTTAAAAAAAATCAGATTCAGTTCAAATCTTTCCATTTAATTTCAGAGATGTGGAAGTCTTTGAAGTAATGAAACACTCAAATTGTAGTATAGACCCCAAAGGAGTATAGATCTTCAGTAGGTCTAGTGTGTGACCTTGAAATTCACATTTTTTACTCCGAGACAAATTGTCTTTTGATCTTACTGTATTATGGTGAGGAAAATAGTCAAAAGTGACTGATAGTGATTGATGGCTAGAAAATATTATTAATGGGAAAAGAATGGTGTAAGGTATTAACCTGGAAAAAGAAAAGTTGAAAAGTAATAGCTTTTTAAAGTTATAGTAAGGAAATTAAGCTAGATTAAGAAAACTGGTCATCACTTATTTATTTTGTTTTTAAAGAAAAGAGCAAGAAAGTAATAGGTTTAAATTGCAATGAATTATTTATGGATCACAATTTAAATATCATTTTCTCAGCATTGGGACCCCAGTTACCTGTTAACCTGTTGTAGGGTTAGTCAGGCTTTTTCCTTCATTAGCCTGTATAGGCAGCACCTGTAGTATTGTGTCGTTTCCAGAATTGTGTGGTCCAGTGGGTGTGGGCAGGTCTGAGGGTGCACACCCAGAGCTGGGAGAGAGGAGATGATGGGATACAGAGGGCAGAGAGAGCATGTGCGTTGAGTACTGGATGAGAGAGCACGAGAAAATGCCAGAGCCCAGAGACAGAGCGTGAAGATTCCTGGGGGGCAGCGCAGTTACCCTTTCAGTTTAAGTTCTTTAATTGTCTTTATTAGATAGTTTATTGGTAATAAAAGAATCCTGTATGATTCAGGAGCCTTTGGATTTCGTTCAAACAGGGATTTTACTTCTCTTTCAGTTCCTGATCATCACTGAGGACAGGACAGATTGTCTTCAGTGGCTTGCTCATCCAGAAATTCTTCATTGTATTTGATGTGCATTTAGAAAGATTTTGAATATGTTTTTTAAAAAGGTGTGTAGGGGTTGCGAGGAGGTAAATGCAACCGAGTTTCAGATTTTGTTCTTTGCTTATAATGTCTCTGGCTTTTTAAGTCAGCTCTCAGTAGGCTCGATTTCCAGTATTGCTCTTTGCATTTCATGGCTAGACCTGAGTGTGTCACAGGGTTGTTATACACATATTTGACGCCCTTACTTTTTCAGGAAGTTATTGTTGATCATGGGAGTGGAAAGAAAACATAGGCAACTGCAGGGAAGACATTCATAATGTTTTATTTAAGATAAGAATAAGAGTTTATAAAAAAAAATACTCTTTCAGTACGGGCACGGTGGCTCGTGCTTGTAAGCTTCAGCCTATGAAGCGGCCGGGGCTAGGGATCGCGGTTCGAGTCCCGCCTGGGGCCCGTAGCAAGACCTAGTTCCAAAAAAATAGCTGGGCGTGGTGGTGCGCACCTGTAATCCCAGCTACCTGGGAAGCTGAGGCTGGGGATTGCTTGAGTCTGTGGTACCCCGGGTAACGAGAGTCTGCGGTTCCACGGGCAAAAATAGTAAGACCTAGTCTCAAAAACAAAAAAACAAAAAAACCTTTATTTCATAAAGAAAATTGAAGCCTGAGAATTTATCTGTTCTGAACTGTTTCTATAAGAAAATAAAAATTTATAGATTAGCCATGTCTCAATAGAGATTATGGAAAGTGATACATAAAAATAATCCCACCAATATACTTCTAATTTTTGCTAATGTTACTAATCATGTTTTGCTTTAAAATTCTATCTGCCTGAAATTATATGCATTTTTGCTGATTAAGCATAATCTGTAAAACAATTTGAAAAAAAGTAGTTCTGTAGTACATTTCACTAACTTGACTCTCCCTCCAATTACATATGTTTGCTGAAATTTAAGGGTTCTGTTCTATAGATAAGATCAAGATGTCTTCCTATCCTACCAGACATTGTAATGTAGGAGATGTATTAGAGCATTGCCAACTACAAGGAACAGAATTTCAACTAAAAGCATCTTAAACAATGAATACATTCATTATATCATATATGAGTCTCAAGACAGGTTGGTTCAGCCATGTAAGCATGCTGTCAAGGTGTCAGGTTTTTTCAGTGTTCTACTTTCCTCTTATCAATCAGCTTTCTGAAGTTTATTCTTAACATCTGTCCTTATAGTTGAAAAAGGCTACCATTGTCTCGCCGGCCCCCCAGCTCCACCTTACCTGATGTGTCTGTGTACCTGTATAATATAAAGAACCTATGCAGATTGGTGAGCCTGATGCCTGATACTTGCCCCAACAATTAGCAATGAGGATGCGAGGTTACCCAACACTCACCTTCACCCTTTCAACAGGGCCCCTTGCTGGTCCCATAGGTAAACTATTAGTCTATCCTTTGCTACACAGGGTAGAGTGAATGGAAGGTATTCATAGAAGATGAGAACTGAAACAGCAATAGGTAACAGGTGGAAAGCACCACAACACTGGTGACAGATCCCAAAAGCCTTCGTAAGTGCCTTAAGATGGTAATCTAAAATTATATGCTGACTTAATAGATGAATTTTGTTCATAATTTTAAACTTTGATAACTGTGTTTTCTATTTTGAAATTTACACGTTGATTCAAAATGGATTTGCTTCTATACTAATTATTAATTATTCCACTTATTAATTTGGTTTAGCAGATTTACATAACATCTTTATTCTAAGGCATTTAATTTCCAAAATTCTTTCTATTGCAACAATGAAAAATAAGAAAAATTAGATGAAGGAGGGCTTTATTGCAGAAAGAATTAAGATAATAGGAACAGTAGAATAAGGACAAAAAGAAGGGATGGAGTAGAATGAGCAGTGACTACTAATCTGGATGGTCTAATGTGAGAGAATTCAGTTAACTAGGTCACCAATCACTTGAAAGATGGACAGGATAAGCCATTAAGACACTGGAGCAAATAGAGGGGGAAGGGGAGGAAGTCGACTCCTATTTCAGGCATGTATTCTGCAGGTCAGAATTTGTCTGTACTAACCACATTGCAGGTGTGTCCCTGGAAATGCATGTTCATATAGCTTGGCATTAGCAATCAGATGGCACTCCTTTTTCTTTTCTCTTAAAGATAATTCACCTAACAATGACATTTACAATAATCCATTCAAACAGTTAAGGTTCTTAACTTTTTTCAGCAATAATTAAAGCAATCTTAGAACAGGCCAAGGAAAATGTTTGACTATCAGTTTCAAAGGGTCAGACTTTACAAGTGATCTGGGTTCTATAAAGATTTATTCCTCTATATAAATTAAAATCTAAAGCTCATGTTAGAGAAAACAACTCACCTAAATCTACAAAGAGGATTAAGAGGTTACTTTCCCTACCTTTCATTTAACCATTTCAACTGGTTCTTTATAGCTTTTCCCCAATTTTCTCTTCTTTTACTCTTTGCCAGATAAAGTAATCCCTGCAGATATAAGTGCTTCTTAATACTTTATCAATCATGAATAATACACATGAGTGTATCTTATTGAAATCCTCCTTTTATTGTGATAGCTATCATTTATATTCAGTAGATTTTTATTTCTTTTAATTTTCATTTCTTTTATAAAAAAGACTGAAGGCAATACAAGCTAAATATACACACTAGTGAATTTATTTTATGGACAACATTAGAAAAACATTTATTATAATGAAGTCAAAAAACAAAGCAAGAAATTGAATTTTCCAGCTATTCCAGAAGCTTCCTTATGATTTATCCTGATTTCAAACCATCTCCCTCATTGCAAAGTATCCTCCATCCTGTTTGTCCTAGTAATTGCTTCCATGTTTCTTTTTTTTAATTTAATTTATTTATTTTTATGTATTTCACATCATTTCAGTCCCTGGGGGTCACCCACCACCTCCCCTTCCCACCTGCTCCAGCTGGTCCCCATTCTCCCCTTGTGCAGTTTCATTTGGTTGACCATATATTAGTGAAACCATTTGGTTTCTGTCCCTTTCTATCTGGCTCGTTTCTGCTAGAATGATTTCTTCTAGGTACATCCAGGTTTCCATAAATTC
>PVHY01027006.1:0-16702 GCA_004024945.1 Uropsilus gracilis
CCCCCCACTCACCTGCACCCCTTACCTCCCCACACCCCCCACTCTACCAGCATCCCACCAGGGTCCAGGCTCATGGGGTACTCCGCACACCAACCTGGCCCAGTCCTTCCCAGTCTGGTCCCCAGCTTCCTCCCAGCCTTCCAGGACAAAGGCGGGACATAGCTGGTGCATGCAGGGTGGGGCGGCTGCCTGCCAAATTCTAGAATAACCTTTAATTTAGGTCTGTCTGCTGTCCCCTCATGATTAGATTTGGGTTTTGCGTATTTGTCAAGGCTATCACTTTTGTCCAGTACTGGTGAAAGAGAGGACATTTGGAATCTCTGTATACTGTATACTGGCTTAAGTGGAAAACTTTTTCCAAACTACCAATATAACCACGGATGTCTTGCTTTTAAATATATATTTTAAAGCTGTTTACAATTCACCAATATTCAGTCCCTGGAATTGTGAGATCACACATATTCAATCTGGGCTAAATTTCTTTCCCCTGTTTTTTAACTGAACCCTCCAAACATCTGAAATTGGGTCCTTCCCTAGAGGCCATTTTTCTCGAATAATAAATACTGTTCAAATGAAATTCAGATCAGACTTTGTCACCTAGACACAGTGGGATTTGACCATAAGATGACTCCTTTTTTTAAATGACAAATAATTTGGGGGGCGTAATCATCTTGTATCTTGTCTTATTTGTATCTTTTAAATAAATTTTCAGCTCCCGGCTTTAGATAAACACATCAATAGCATTAATGATGCTCTTCAGATAGATTTGCTCGGCCTGGTTCGGAAGGTATGTTTTCTTTTTTTTCAATTTTTGGAAAAAAATACAGTCACTTATTATACATCATTTAGAACGTAGACTAGTACATAAGAAACTAGCCCAAAAAGCAGTGCTGTTCTAGGGAAGGCTGACCAAGAAGATTGAACTCATTCATTAGCTGCCAGGTAAGAAATTTTGAGGAAGCATCTACTATGTACAAAGCATTGTGTTTGGACCATAAGCAATAAAAGAAAAACATGACTCAGCACTCCTGCAGACAGTTCAAAAACACAAACTCTTCCGGAGGAAAGGATAGGAGTTCAGTTGAGTAAGAAAGAATGACTTTTTCTTGTCTTGGATTTAGTTCCAAAGTGATATAGTTTAGTGGATGCTTTGGTTTTTGTTTTAGCTTCTTTACAATTTCTATCTCTTTAGGTTGTGTTTTAGGACAGTTTTGTCTTCTGTGAGATTACAGATAATGTTTTATTTACAGTTACATTGGAAAGAAAGATATTTTAGAAATTCACTTTATATCTGTACATAGTATGATGGGTAACTCAAGGATTCTCAATCTCAACACTACTAACACTTTAACTGGGTGATTTTTTTGTTGTGAGGGTTGTTCTTTTGCATTTTTGGATGTGTATTAGCATCCCAACCCTACCCATACAATGCAAGAAATATCTCTATAATAATGATAACTAAAATGTCTTCAACCATTGCCAAATACCCCGAGGGACAAAATCTCCCCTTCTGCCAAACAGTGACATAAATGCTTGTAAGTTTTTAATGCAAACTAAATGTTAAATATTTTTAAGCTTTTAATATGATCTTTGATGTGTACAATATACAGAAGAGCCTGCTCAGGGTCAGTCAGTTTTAGACCTTAAGTACCTGTAATCATCATTTTAACCTTAACGTGAGTTGTTGCATTCTAACTTTGCTTCTCTAGTTGATACTAAGCTGCAAAATGAATATTAGTCAACTGTTCTATCTACTATGAACATCAAATTTGTTTTGAAATATTTTAGGGCAATAAAACCATTAATGATATACCCGAGATGGTGCAAAAGCAAACCACGAACATCATAGCAGGTGAGATTCACAGTGTAAAATAATGTTGTACCTCTCTTTGGGAAGCATTGGATGGATAGTCAAAAGCAGTGTATTGTTAAGAATTGCATTCTTTTTCATCTTTAAAAATCCTCTCGCTAAAATCTTGAAAGCTGAACAGATATGAGAGATTTCCAATGATGCTACCTTAACACATTGATGTTGATTTTTAAAAAAATAAGCTTCATGCTATTTAACACCACCATCAATTTGCTGGCAGGAAACTACATGGCTGAATACCCTATGGCAATGACAAGCACTCATTTTGAGTGATCACAGCTAACAACAGCCACAGTTACTTTCTGGTGGTTTTAACTGGGGGAAAAAACAGTAGATTATTATATTTTTGACATGAACTTAAAATTTATTTTTAAAGGGATGCAATTAAAGATTTATTACATTCATCTGACATCTGGTGTTGATGTAATGGTATTTTAGTCACTTAAGTTTGTTTACAATTTTGGAGAGACAAAACTGATGTTAAGAGAATTCTACTATAATTGATTGAATCATGTATTCAGGTTACTGTACTAGAGGTGAAAGTACAGAGACAAGAATGTAATATCAATATTTCTTTGGCAGGAATGGGGATAAAGATGGGGTTTTTGATAAAAAAAGAAATACCTAAAGCTGTAAGACAATCATCTATTTAAAAAAAAAAAAAAAACATTGGTGCTTTCTTAATTTATTGACTAAGTAATTTTAAATATCCTGCTAAAGGTATTTACTTTTTTTCCCCCAATAGTGTTTGTTCAACCCATTCAGACTTTGGGTGAATGTATTTGATCCTACCACACAGTGCTTTGGATATTTTTTGTTTCCCTTTGTTCAGTCTAAGATTTATGCATTTGAAAATTGAGATAATTAAGACAAAAGCTGTCCTTTCCTATGCTAGCATCGGAAGGCTAGTGCATGATATATGTCTAATAACCACCTGCTTCCTAATCTCTGTGTTTACTTTTTTTGGTTTCCCCTCTGGACCTCTTCTGCCAATACACACAGCCCCCCTAGTAAGTCTGGCCAATCAAGGTGTGAAATGGGCATGAGTGAGGCCCTTTGTACACAGTTTCATTGCTTAAATACAAGCCAGAGTTTTCCCAGGTCAGGACCAGCAGCACTCTATCATATCAATCGTTTATTTTCACATTCTTCTAGAAGCAAAGACTCTCAACTCCCAGATTTGGCACATCTGGTCTACCCTCACACATATTTTGAGTGCCTGTATTGTGCCCAACTCCACTGCATTTTGGCATGGCAGATGAATAGGGCATGCTCCCTGCCTGACTTTCCGCTGAGCATGGATACAGGTGCCATTTATCACACTCTGGTGACAGAACAAGTTACGTGGAAGAGCTCCATATGGGCGAGGGTAGTGGAAGTGAAGGAAGTGACATCTCCAGTGAGGCCTCAAGAAGGTGTTTGCTGGGAGAGGACACCAGCCATGGAGAGAGTCACCAACCCTAGGCAAGCCTAGGGCGCTATGCGTGGTGGGAGATGGGGAGCCTACATGCCACCAGCTTTTCAAGTCCCAGAAATCCCCGTGTTCAGAAAGGGGCCTCCTGGGGTCATCTCGCCAGGTATCCAGGGGTCTTTGGGCAAGCCAGACATTTGGAGGCAGTGCTGAGTTCATGGGGATAGCGCTGAAGTCTTGAGATTTTGTATTTATGCCAACAAGGATTTTGGAAAAGGTCCCCACCATTCTGACATCCTCCACCCAGATTTCTCCCAAAGTCCCAGGTTGTTAGAACCGCTAACCTCAGCTGTGTTGGTACAGAGAGTTGTCTTTCTTCCAGGTCCTCTCACTGATGAGCATGCTCTTGTCAGGAATCACTGAGGATGGCCCCAGATTCAGGCTCAGTAACTTGGACCCCAGAGTTCTCATGGAGGGGCAGAAAAACCAGGCTCTCTAAGGCCGGGCACAGTGGCTTGTGCCTGTAAGCTTCAGCCTATGAAGCAGCCGGGGCTAGGGGTCGCGGTTCAAGTCCTGCCTGGGATCCATAGCGAGACCTAGTTCCAAAAAAATAGCTGGGTGTGGTGGTGTGCGCCTGTCATCCCAGCTACCTGGGAAGCTGAGGCTGGGGATTGCTTGAGTCTGTGGTACCCCGGGCAGTGAGAGCCTGTGGTTCAATGGGCAAAAATAGCGGACCTAGTCTCAAAAAATAAAAAAAAAGAAAACCAGGCTCTCTGAACAATGAGGCTGCCTAGTAATATAAGCTGTTGGGCCTCTAAAAAGACTGTTGCTTTCTGTACGTATGAGACACAGATGCACTACTGTAGTAGGTCCTGATTTGTATGAGTCAGATCCCCTGGGTTAGTTCTCCAGAGCAGTGCTAGAACATCACTGACATGGAGGAAGCACTGTACTATCAAAATATTTTTATCGGAATTACTTAAGAAAAGTTTTAGAGTTAGCTGGGTGCAGTGGTGCGCGCCTTTAATCCCAGCCTAAGGAGGGAGGACGAGACGAGGAATTGCTTGAGTCTCTTCAGACTGAGGGTTCGAGACCTGCTTAGGGCAACGTAGTGAGACCTAGTCTCAAAAAATAGCTGGGCTGGTGGCGTGTGCCTGTAATCCCAGCTACTTGGGAGACTGAGGCTGGGGATTGCTTGAGTTCATGGTACCCCGGGCAACGGGAGTTTGCGATTCCCCAGGCAACATAGCGAGACATAGTCTAAAAAAAAAAAAAAAAAAAAAAGAAAAAAACTTTATAGTTAGATAAACCTGAGTTGCAATTCCCTTTCTAGTGCTTTCTGGGGAGGGGGAAAAAACAAACAAACTTATGAGCAATTACTTTCACCTGCGTGTGTGCGCTCATGGTTCCTGTTATTAAGAGTAACAATACCTCCTTAGTGGAATGAGTGAGTGAACACTGATAAAGATACCTGGCCCATCATGGACACCCCATACATCCATTAATCACCTGGCACCTTTTCTGGTCTTTAGTGGAGTAATGAAAAGAAAACTCTGGCTTGGTTTCAGCACCATATCATCACAGAGCTTGCTGTCTTGTTCCGTAACTGCTTTTTGATGGTTTGGCAATCTCCATGCTTGTTGTAGAGAAACTTGTCCTATTTTAAACACATTGTCACCCTGGAAAAACTAAATGTGAATGAAGATTTTCAGTGTCGTCCCCAAAGTTTGTTTTCTCTTGGCGTGACTATGTCTAACGATGCCATCCTTGCTTCCAGGAGTCAAAAATACCTTGAACTCCATAGGTTCAAAGATTGATGAGATAAGCAGACAGATTCCTAGTCATTCAAGTCTGTCCACTGTCTTGGATTACATTAACGAAGCTGAAACTGAGGTCAACCACTATTTACCCAAAGTGGAAAAATACGACATGTACAGGTGAGTGCCCTCTTTGGGCTGGTAAATGAGGAGGATAAAACTTGCTATGAAATGGGATAAAAACTGGCATTATACCCAGAATAATCTTGAGAGCAAACTAGAAAGGGCCCAGAACCTGACATGGGTTGGCCATAGTGTGTGTTCATCTGAAAAGCTGGGGTGTTTCAAGGCTCATAGGTTAAAACTGGGGCTTTGAAAATATTCATGTGGCCCGTGAAAAGGCTGTGCTATGACATCAAGCAGCAGTCCATATAGTTATATTTAAATATATATATATATATATATTTTTTTTTTTTTTCGAGACTAGGTCTGGCTATTTTTGCCCAGGAACTCAGGCTTGCGTTGCCTGGGGTACCATGGACTCAACCTATCCCCAGCCTCAGCTTCCCAGGTAGCTGGAATGACAAGTGTGTGCCACCATGCCCAGCTAGTTTTTGGGACTAGGTCTCGCTGTGCTGCACTGAGTGGGAGTCGAACTGTGATCCCTGGTCCTCACCGCGGCTTTCTAGGCTGTTGCTTACAGGCACACGCCACCATGCCCAGCTTGAATCTATTTTTAAACTTGAAGACTGGAAGTCTCGAGCCAGCTTCTCACTCATTTTCAGTTTCAATGTCCTTAGTGGCTTCTAGAATCTTAGTCTTAATTACCTAAGGTGTTTAGCAGGCTCCCAATGTGTAAAAATAATTAAGAAGGGCATGTGGGTAATATTCTTTCCCTTGTTGATTTATAAAATCAATATGTAGAAGTCAGTTTTTGCAGAAAGAGCATCCTGAGACCTGCCAGTTGTTCTGGGAACTCAGGTAAGCTACTGGTTGCCCCACTGGAAATATCTGGAAACATCCCAGAGAGGATGGTGGACACCAGCCACCATGCAGGGAGGGAGGCAAGGCTTCTAGGACCTTGTGGGGACACCCTCCCCGCTGCCCCCAAGTATCATCATCCTGCTGACCAAGTCCACGAGATCTGAGCCTTGCACCCTTCCTGGGCTACTGAGTATGCAGGAGCACAAGGGAAATCATTTTAAACTTGTGGTACCAGCTAGCACGTGGGGCACAGTTAGCATTTCAGTGTGCCTACCAGGAGTGTTGGCATCTCACATCCCCAGGGCTGTGTCCTATTAACAGAGCTGGCGACACTGCCATCTGTGCACGCTCTGCTGGTGGCCATGCAGTCAGCCAGGTGTTCCCCTGTGGTGGGTGCAGCACCCACGGGTGTTGGGACAGACCTGATAAAGACCCTTTCTCGGTGAGCTCCCAGTCTCCCGAGTGGGAAGAGGGGCAGTTTCCGGCCTCCTGTCAGCGCCCTCCTTCCCTTCACCTCCCCCAGCGCTGAGACTCCAAACTCAACTTTAGAAAGAAACTTGGATTTGTATGTAAATAAATTATTTAATTAATTAAGAAAAGAAAGAAACTGGGAGGCCAGCGGTCAGCGGGGACGATTTCTGCAGGGGCTGCCCAGCCGATTGCATTTTGTGTGGCCAGTTGCTGGGACAGAGCTCTGCCCGTGGGGTGGCTGAGGCGGCTCCTGTGGCCATGGAGGTTGCTTTCAATCGAATGAAAACCTTCAGCGGCAGCTTTTGACATAGAAGCAAATTCTTTTTTTTTTGAAACTAGGTCTCGCTATGTTGCCCAGGGTCGTCCCGATCATGCGGACTCAAGTGATCCCCAGCCTCAGCCTCCCAGTAGCTGGGATCACAGGCGCGCGCCACCACACCTGGCAGAAGCAAATCCTTTATTTCTGAGTGTTTTAAAGTCGGGGCGGCATGCCCAGGAATACCCCTCAGCTCCTGGAAACGGTTGGGATTCCTGGAATGCCAGGGAGACTTCATGGAGGAGTTGCGGGCCCGAGGGGCCTCCCAGGCACAGGAATTTGCATCCTGCGGGCATGGATGCTCGCAAAGTTCTGAAACAGTTGTCTCCCTCAGCCCCTGGAGCGTTTCCGGTTCAGCAGAAAACATGGTGCCGACCCCCTTCCCACAGTAGTGTTTTAGAGCAGGGCCGCAAGAGAGACCCCCATGTCCCTGTATCCGTTGTCCGCATCTCATCTTTACTATAAAGAGCACTTGCACCAGGAACCTGGAAACAGCTGGCATCTGCAGGCCTGTGTTGGCATCAGCAGCCTTGGGCTTGCGTGAACATCACATCTTGGGTCCATGGATGCCAAGGAAGAATGGAACAATCCCACGAGCTTGGATACTAAGCTGATAACGAAGGCTTCTTGCTGGGTGGGCTGGAGGCTGGGGTGGGAGGCAACTTCTCACAACCTATAGCCACTGAAGGGCTGACAGAGGATTCAGACATCTGGTCACCCCGGATTCGGACATCTGGTCACCCCGGATTCGGACATCGGGTCACCCCAGATTCGGACATCTGGTCACCCCAGATACTCAAGTCCCCATGGCGGTGATGATGCCCCCCTTGCCTCCGGTCCATGTGTACTGACGCTGTGCTTGCCTCCCCAGGTGGCTGGGCGGCCTGATGATCTGCTTGGTGCTGACCCTCGTGGTGGTCTTCTATTGCCTGGGCCTGCTGTGCGGCACGGTGGGCTATGACCCCAAGGCCACCCCAGCCCGACGAGGCTGCGTCTCAAACTTGGGAGGGGTCCTGCTCATGGTGTGAGTGTCTGCGCCCTGCCCCCATCCTTCACGCTCAGCCAAGCATGCTCTCCTTCCAAGAAGAACGGGCTGCTCCCCGTCCATGCCCACAGGACAGCAGTGCCCCTCCCTGGGCCCGCCAGCTCCCTTTGGGGGTCCCCACGCTCCTTCCCAGCTGCCCTCTGTGCTGCTCTCTGCCGTGTCTCGGGATGCAAAGCCATGACAGCCTCTTACAGGCCCACCCCATGTACATTTCCTGCCTCAGCCCCCCCATCACTGTCTCAGTAAAGACCCGGTTCCCTCAGTTGTCTCCAGACCCCTGTCTGAGCCCCGCCTCTGGCCACAGGAGACCAGGCACGAAGTCCCCAGGATCCCAAAGCTGAGCTGAGCACTAGCCCAGATCAGGGCTCATGGCGGTCACCCGCACAGCTGGCCTGCTTACTGTGGCAAGTGGGCGACCCACTCCGTGCACTGAGTAGGCGGGATTCGCACCCCTTGGTAGCGTTGAGTCTTTCCTTAGGGGATTCTTCGGTTGTCTTGTTTTGTTCCCCAGCGGAGTCGGTACCAGCTTCCTCTTCTGTTGGATAATCATGGTCATCGTGACTCTGACATTCGCTGTTGGTGGCAACGTGGAAAAATTGGTCTGCGAACCTTACCAAAACCGGAAGTTGTTCCAGGTAAACATGGTGGAGCACGGTGGAGAGGCCCGGTCAGGGGGATTCCCCGTGTCCTCTGGGTGGTTCACAAGCAGAGCAGGCTGAGTGTGGTGGCACGCACCTTTAATCTCAGCCTAGGAAAAGAGGCCGAGGCTAGGAATCGCTTGAGTCCACGGGTTTGAGACCCATCCCAGGCAACATAGCGAGACCTAGTCTCAAAAAAATAGCTGGGCATGGTGGTGCATGCCTGTAATCCCGGCTACCTGGGAGGCTGAGGCTGGGGATCACTTGAGTTCATGGGATCCCAGATCCTATCCAGGATCTGGACTACTCAGATCTGATCCCAGATCGGGACTACCCCAGACAACATAGCAAGACCTAGTCTCAAAAAAATAGCTGGGCATGGTGGTGCATGCCTGTAATACCAGCTACCTGGGAGGCTGAGGCTGGGGATCACCTGAGTCCATGGGATCCTAGATCCGATCCAGGACCTGAACTACTCAGATCTGACCCCAGATTGGGACTACCCCAGGCAACATAGCGAGACCTAGTCTCAAAAAAAAAAAGCTGGGCATGGTGGTGTGTGCCTGTAATCCCAGCTACCTGGGAGGCTGAGGCTGGGGATCACCTAAGTCCATGGGATCCTAGATCCGATCCAGGACCTGGACTACTCAGATCTGATCCCAGATCGGGACTACCCCAGGCAACGTAGCGAGACCTAGTCTCAAAAAAAAAAAAGCGGAGCAAAACCACAAGCAGTTTGCAGATTGAAGCTGAGGTCACAGTTTGGAGTTCATAAGAGCTGATAGCAGCACAGAGACACGGAGACCCCAGAAACTGTGGAGAAAGCATCCGCCTACTTCATGCCACTGATGGCCTGCTTCTCTGTGCACTGGGATATGTGACTGTCTCATGTCCCAGTTTGTCCTTGTTTGACCCCTCATGACATCCTCGCTGCGTTCTGTGCTGTCTGTGCTTTTCATGTTCTTATCAAAATCGCTTAGGATGTGGTGAGAATCTCTACCCATCACGTAGAGATTTAGGTCTGGAAGACAGATGTTCTTGACAAGAACAAATGTATTAAATTAATTTTTTACCTCAGTGAACAAATTGGTTTTAAATTCAGTAAGTTGGACTTCCTTCTCTTTGTCAGAGAGGGAAAAAATGGCGGGACCCTCCTGCTTTAGAACGTAAGTAAAGTCATCAGGGAGAAAAGCCTGTCGATGTGGAGGACAGTATGTTAGAAGAATGAGGTTTGCAGGCCTGGGACCCACATGTGTCTGAGACACAAGAAGATAAATTCCCAGGGTCCTCACCCTCCGGGGGGTGCTGATATTTTAAAGGGTTTCCCTGCCAGGCATGGTGGCTCATGCCTGTAGGTCACAACTTAGGAAACTGCGGCTGGGCCTAGGGATAGTGGTTCCCACTGGGGGCACATAACGAGACCTAGTCCCAAAAAAATAGTTGGGTGTGGTGGAGTGTGCCTGTAATCCCAGCTACCTGGGAAGCTGAGGCTGGGGATTGCTTGAGTCTGTGGTACCCTGGGCAACATGAGCCTGCGGTTCCATGGGCAAAATAGCGAGAACTAATTTCAAAACTAAAATAAAATAAAAAAAGGGTTTCCCAGGGGACAGCATTGCCCACACAGATGGTTTGAGGCCCTGCATTCCCAGTGAGAATGCTGGAAAATCCAAGAAGCAGCTAGAAACCTCGTTCAAGCTTCACTTCTCCCTCCACAGACAGCAGCCACAGACTTTTGGGAACCAGCAGCAGCCTAGCTTCATGAGCAATAAGGAAGGTTACATGTCTGTCTTCTCAGCGTGGCTGAGAAAACTCCCTAGAGTTTTTCTCCAGGTGCTGAGTTTTCAGCTGTAATGCCTGTTTTATTGTGATATATTTTCCACCTCAAGCCTGTTAGGAAGTAGGGTGAGTGACAGCAGGGGCAACCAGAGGCTGGGTGGGGCTTTAATTAGTCAGCTTAGGGTAAATCAGTCAGAAGCATCATTTTGTCAGGCCCCTTTGGCTTCTGGATAAAATGTGACACAGCAAACCAGACTTCCCTCGCCTTCTCCATTGTGTGGAATTGTTAGAAAGGAATTCCTAAAATGTAGGGATGCTGCAAAGCCATCCACACTTCTTAGGCACATACAGTCTCCCATTCACTAGTCCTTAAATGGATGTGGAGTGAAGGGAAAGAGGATGTGTTTTCTTTCATTTTGCTCACAGAAGATAGTGAAGAGTCAGGGCAACTGTTTTGTGACTTTCTGTTCTCTGAATCAGTGACCTGTTCTGTTCCCTCTCTGAATGTGTTAGTGTTGCTAAAGTGGTGTATTCTCCAAGTAAAAATAATTCTGTGGAGTCACCCTGACTTGCTGAAGAGGTCGACGGACTTGTTCCCATCACACCATTGCTCTCACAAGGAAAGGCAGGCATGGAAACCCCCCTGATGTATGTAATAGACTATTCGTGGTATTACGTGTATGGATATGAGCGTGCATTGTCATTTAAAAGAATGGTCTTAATTTGTTTCAGCTTTTGGATACACCGTATTTGATAAACAAGGAGTGGAGATACTATCTCTCCGGCATGCTGTTAGGCAACCCTGACATTCCTCTCACTTTTGAACAAGTTTACAGGTAGAAATCTTTGCCTTCTGCTCTTCCCCCCCCCCCTTAAGCATGGTTATTATCTCCTAATGAGAATGTTGCTTCCCTGGTGTCTTTCATCTTAGTGATAAGCCTTTTCTGCTGCAGAATGAAACTCATCTCTGGTCTCAGCAAACAGGTGGTAGAATTAAGACCAAAAAATCAATGGTTCCTCTGAATCCAGACGCTTCCTTCCTTCTAGCCCTTGGGATGGTGCTATCTCAGGGTCTGACTCTCCAGCAGTCATGGGGGTGCTCAGAGCCTATAGGGGGGACCCTGAGCTAATGCTTGTGCTCAGATCCCCCCACCCCGATTAAGTGCCCCATCACGAGAACGCACACCCTGGCCCAGGTCGCAGCGATGCTGGCGCTGAGCTGGCTACAGGCTGGCTGGCTCCAGTTCTGATTCCACACCTGGGGCTTTGTGACTCTCTGTGGTTCCATGTCCCCCTGCTCAACAGGGGACGTCAAATCCAACCTTTTGCAGGGCCCCCTCTTGGAACGGAGACCGTGAGCGAGTGGCAGCTGCGTGTACCCCATCCCACCTCACCTGTCCTCAGACAATGGCGAGACCCTGTGCACCCCCTCTCCACCTGGAGCACCACAGATAGTTAGCTCACCACCTTCTGCCCCAACAGCCCCTGCCAACTGGCTTCCCTGGAGGCTGCAGCACGCCTCCTAGGGCAGAGGGCAAGTTGCTTCTTCCAGGCAGTGCTGAGATCCCGAGGGCTCTGGCAGCAGGACAGGAAGAAGCAGGGAGTGGCAGGACTGGGAGCAAGGGGAGTCCAGTCTCCTAGCTCGACAGAGAAGGACATTTCCTGGGGAGGCCAGATCAGGTTGCTGACCGCCTTGAGGATGTCTGAACGCCCTCCCCCCATCTCCAGACTTCACCCAAGTGTTGAAGTTGTTCCAACTTCTATGTGCTTGCCCTGCAGACAGATGGGCTGGGCCGCCTGCACTCCGGCTGTGTGCTTCTGGAAGGGCAGAGGCCACGGGCTGGGCAGGGGCCTCACAGGATCTCTGAATGACGTCCTCTACGTGCTTTGTACCATGCCTTTTCCCAGCAAGTGCGGCTTTATTCAGTGGCATGCGGACGAGAATGGGTTTCTTCCCAGTTTGCAAACCTCTCACGACTCTAACAGACAGCAGCAAGGAGATGGCCCAAGGGCGCTTTTGCCAAGGCCAATGGGGACATTGAGTGGAGCAGAGAATGGTTCCACCAGGGGTGGTGGGCGCCCAGGGGCTGGGTGCTGGGGGGGGGGTCACACCGAAGCCACACCTGTGTCCACAGTTGAAGCAGGGACACACGGTGGCTGTTGCCCAGCTCCTTGGCGTGGACAGAGATGGTGGCTTCTCTGTTTGTCTCCCCAGTGACTGCAAAAACAGAAGAGGCATTTACGGGGCCCTGAAGCTGGAGCATGTGTACAACATCAGTGAGCACCTCGACATTCAGAAGGTACGTGGTGGGGCCGGTTGTGGTGCTGGCTACTTGTCAGAGGCTGCAAGCTAAGGCCGATCAGGACTCATACTGTGGATGAAGAAGACTTCATTCCACTCTTCTCTGTCTTCAGAACACTGAAGATGGAATGGCATGGTTGACTTCCAGTGGGCACCAGTGTTGCCAGACCTCCAATGTTTACATTAAGAAACATTCCTTAGGTCGGCTGCAGTGGCGCACAGCTTTAATCCCAAGCCTAGGACAGGAGGCTGAGACTGGGAATCATTTAAGTCCGCAGGTTCGAGACCTGCCAATATAGCGAGACCTAGTCTCAAAAAATAGCTGGGTGTGGTGGTGCTCGCCTATAATCCCAGCTACCTGGGAGGCTGACACTGGGGATTACTTGAGTCCAGGGTACCCTGGGCAACATGAGCCTGCAGTTCCCCTGGACAACATAGCAAGACCTAGCCTCAAAAAAATAAACAAAAACAAAAACAAAACAAAAAGAAACATTCCTTAGAAGATAGCAACCAATTTATGGGTGAACCTCTGCCCCCATTATCTCACAGGAACTAGTATTTACCCAATTTTATTGTACCCAAGCCTTTATCTCCCTTGGTTAAATGATCATAAAACATCCTATTGGCTCTTTAAATATTGGTTACCAAGACAATGAACTTGCTGCTACTGGTGCATCCTTCCAGTCAGCCCTCAGCCCCTGTGGCTAAGCAATCTCTCTCGTCATCTTTTCTTGCACCCTGCAGCCGGCTCTTTACATTTCCTTCTTTCCAAAGTCCACTTTGCTCTCAGACTTTCTTTACTGAGGTGCAAGCCACATCGACCAAGTCAGCCATCTTGAAGTGGCCTTTAGTGTTGGGAACTGTGGGTGGGGAAAAAAGATGGAAGAGATTGAAACAGTCTAAGCCAGGACTTGGTGAACATGTGCAGAACCGTTTATTATGAGTTTCGGGTCCCCTTATATACCCTGGTAAAGGAATGGTTACAACGCAGCTGTAAGGAAGGAAAGGCCAGGATCCTGGGGTATGTAGCACGTGGGGTAGGAGGATGGGGGATTCATTACCTGGCAGGAAAAACACCTGTGGGGGCAAACACCTTTATCTTTCAGGGACGTGTCTCTTCAGTGGGGCTTTCTTAGGAGGTTAGGGGGCTGCCATCACAGATGAGAGACTTGCTGAAGCCATCTCTGGTGTGCCAGAGATGGGTGAGTCTAGCTAAAGGTGTTCTCTATCGAAGGCAGATCTCTTATCTATTGTCGGCACCCCACACTTTAGCACCTTCACCAGGCAGTGCGACCCTCCCTTCTGTCTACTCCCAAAACACGGCCAACACCCCCAGTCAGTGTCTTCCTCTCTTGAGTCTCTAGAGCGGGTTCCACGGACTCCCATGGGGCTCTGTCTCCATCCTGAGCTCCTGTGTTCACAGAGGAGCAAGCCCACTAGTCTCCCAGGGACCTGGGCTTCCTCCAAACGGTCCACCCTTTTCTGCCCAGAGAAGGTCCCGTTGCTTCTCAGGTCCCCAGAGAAGCAATGAAGCTCCGAGAGGATGACCTACATGGCTAACATCTCTTGCTCTAGTGCCCAGGAGGTCAGTGTGGCTGCCCATGGCAGGGGCAACTTGGTCACTGGGATGGAAGCAGGTAGATGGAGGGACCCCTCTCCTCCTTTGTCCAATCCCACACTTGGGCTTGCATCCTAAGCTCCCAGGAGGGGGTGCTCCAGAGCAGCCCGGCAGAGAGGGAGCAGGCGGTTTTAGCTGCCCAGGCCTAGGGTCCCAAACTGCACCCCCCCCTCCTCCCCCCGCTGGCCCAGCCTTCTAGCCTGCTGGATCATGTAGGAAGAATATTCCCTAGTGGAAGCAAACACCACAGACCCCTCAGCCTGCCCCCTGAGACCTCACAGAAGGTTCCAGAGGCACCATGAGGCCACGAGGGCCACCCACTTGGAAGGAAAAGGGGTTCATTTGAAAGCTGTACTCAAGTCTCGCGTTGCTAAGCCTTCCCTAAGTGCTGTTTGCTGTCCGTACTAAAAAAGAGTTTTGCGTCCATGTTCAGAATAGATGACCACTGCGTGGGCACCTGTGGTGGCCTGTGCCAGGCTCTGTGCTCCCAGGCTGGCGCACACCTGCCTGAAGCCACACCCCCAGCTGATGATGTGTTTCCAGGACTCCAGGTCCCCCTACTTCCCAAGGCTGGCGCCTGCTGCATCCTTGCCCTAGCATACAACTGCCTGGCCCTTTCAGCAGGACGACCCTCTGCTCAGAAGCTCTGTGTGTCTGCCCCCTCCCCTGCCCCCATGTCCTGGCACCATGCACAGGGCTGATGCCACCTCTCCCCTTGGAGGTCTCTGGAGTGTGGAGATGCACCCACCACCCCCACTTAATAGCTGGCATAGAGCCTAAGGAAAGAAGCAGGGGAAAGAGGAGAGAGGGGAAGAGAATGTTGAAAAAGGGGTGCCAGTCCCGGGCGCCTGGTGTTAGGTTTTTGTCTTGGGTCATGTCATTGCTTTTTCAAAGCATCGGATGAGAAAAATTTAAAACTGTCAGCAGAACTGAGGCACAGAGCAAGAGAGGGGGAGGGGATGAAATCAGGGAGGGATGGGCACAAGAGATGAAGATGATGGGTCACAGGTGACAAGGTGGTGGGAGAACCTCAGGGTAGACAGTGATGTGAAATATATATATATATATGAAATTCAAAAAAATTAATCGAAAATAAAACAAAAACAACAAAATTGAAGAGCGGACTCATTTTTATCCCGCCTCCCAACCCCGCAGTACACCAAAAGCATAAACGACAGATTTGAGAATATGCAGATCAGCATTAACCCCATCGTTCTGCTGGATCAAGCAGGCAGGAAGAGCCTTGAGGACTTCATTTCCTCTGGAATCGACAAAATAGATTTTGGCGTCTACCTGGCTGAGGTATGGTGTCCAGGGCTTCAGGCTTGAGCTTTTGGGGAATCGTTTGCCCCTCGGGTACGCGTGTCTCCTCTTGGTCTTTGGCTCGTAGCTGCTGTTCTCTTTACCGTGACGAGTTGTCCGTAACAGAAGCTGAATGACGGCGAGCAGTTGACTAGCAGTTAGTACAGAGCTTGCACAGCTACCCCAAGGAGCTTCCAACATCGTTGTCAGCCCGGATGAAAGCCCCCCTCTCATTACATGGTTACTCCCCACTGCCCCCCAGCTCCTGGCACCACCAGCCATGCTGTTTCTGTGGCTCTGCCAGTTCTGGGTATTTCCTGAGTAGAGGGGGGCTGTGGCCAGCTGGCATCTGAGTGTGGCTGCACTTCATTTCTTTTTTATCGCTGAAGGACCTGGTTGAGGAGAAGTGGGTGGTCTTAGGTGTACCCCTAAGAATGCGAAGTCAGCGTCCCCACCCCCCATGACCCTCTGCCCTCTGCCCCCCACACAGGCCGTTAGGGTCAAATGATGGCCGCATCCTTGACATCTTGTTTCCTGCCTCTTTGGCAGACGAGTAAGACTCCAGTGAAGGTGGCTCTTTCATCATACGCCAGCGAGCTCGATGCAAAAGCCAGGTCGTTGGTGAGTTCACGCTGGATGGCCATCGCCAGCGCCACGTCCAGGGGTGCCGTGGAGGAGGCACCTCGCACCTCAGGCCACCCCGGGTTCAACAGCTCCTCTTGTGCAAGTGAGAAGTCCCTGCAGCAGTCCCTGCAGTGGCCACGTAGCCCAGAGTCTGTGCATGTGGCTGCCCCCCCCCAGGGTGGCTTTGGGGTGCCGTGGCCACTTCTGACCATGCCCTCCTTTAGGGCCAGCGCCTGGCTGCCTTTGCCTCTGGCCTGTGGTCACGCAGCAGCCCTCCACTGCCAAACGCACGCACGCTATACTCGCCACATGCACACTTTCTGTGCAGTGCGGAGAGGGCTGGCTGGGGCCACGGGAGGCAGCTCCACCTGGTGTGTGGCCTCTGCAATACTAGGAGGATGAGGGAGACACAGATCCCATGCTCATCCCACCAGCCCTCCCCCCCCACCCGGCCCCAGCGCCTCTGCTGACTGAATGGCCAGCAAGGGCCCCTCCCAGGAAGAAGTGGGCACTGGGCTTGGAGGAATGGGGGTTCCACCCTGCCTTAGCCCCTTCCTAGCTGTGCAAACCTCAGGCGAGATGTCACCC
>PVHY01027007.1:0-16715 GCA_004024945.1 Uropsilus gracilis
TGGATGGATGGATGATAGATGGATAGATGCCTCTTTCTCCCCAAACCCACCACCAGCTCATACGCCATCACCAATACACAGTTCCATACCCTTTGGATTCTTGGTGTAAAGAGGATTCCTTATAGAGATATGGTCCCTGAACCAAGACAATCCCTTGTCACCTCCTCTCCTGTGCTCCCACCCACCATTGTCACATCTCCATATGATTCTTAGCAGATGGAGAAAAGAGTTATGCTTAAGAGGTGGCCTAAGAGTTCCTTGGAAGAGCATGGCTTAGTTGAAAAAGCAATCCAACTAAACCAAGGGACTGGATAATAAAGAAAGCAAAGAAACAGAGGGAATGTATATTGAGACAGGGTTGGAAATGATCAGACTCCAAGTGAGAGGCTCTGTAACCAGAGCATTTATCAACCTATCCAGAGTTACATTTAATTCTTGAAAGGCAAAATGACAGAATATATAGTTTCTTATAAAAAATTGTCCAGGCTCACATCCAAAGAACAGGCAACAAGAATTGCTGGCGAGGATGTGGAGAGAAAGGAATACTACTACACTGCTGGTGGGAATGTAAACTAGTCCAACCACTATGGAAAGCTGTGTGGAGGACCCTCCAGTTAATGAAAATGGAACTACCATTTTACCCAGCAATCAGTCTCTTGGGAATCTACCCAAAAGAGACCTCAATGTGGGTACAAAGGGACACCTGTGCTCAGATATTTACTGCAGCACTATTTATAATTGCAGGGACATGGAAGCAACCTAATGGCCCCAAAACAGATGACTGGATGAAAAAAAAAGTGGTATATATACACACGATGGAATATTACTCATCAATTAAAAATGACAAATTTGACAATTTTATGACAACATGGATGGACTTAGAAGAAATCATATTAGCAGAAACAAATCAAAAAGAAAAAGACAGAAGCCAAAAGGTTTCACTAATATATGGGATATAGTGAAAAAATAAACAAAAGCCTTGAGGAAAAAGTCAAAACAATCTAAGCATCAAACTGAGGTACATAACTTTGGACAGGAGGGAAAGAGGGGGAATGGAGGGGAGGGTAAAGGAGGGGTAAACCCATGGAATTACAATGATGTGAAATTTATATATAAATAAATTAAGAAAAAAAGTCCATTATATTAAACTATCACCAAATTTTTTATTGTACAAGATATTTCCTAGGATACCTCACTTTTATCTCTATAAAAGACCTACTTGTAATTATTAGTCTATTGGTAAATGAAGTTTCTACACTGTCTGATAACTAGATCTTAAATTTGAAATATACTTCCCATATTGAAATATAAGTTGATGTTCCCTTTGAACACAATGTTTGTTAACTAAAAGATATCAACTGATTTCCAGTCTAAATGAAAACAAGTTTTGAACTAATAAAATCTAAACAGATGAAGTGTATTTGTTATCAAAGAAATTGATGCCCCAGATATAATTTCTAATTTCAATTAACATAAAATTTGTAAATGAAAAGTTGTACTCTATATTTTTATTTGAGCTAGTGGAAAGATGTCAGAATCCAAAAATTGGGCCATAGTTACTAAAATAAGCTTTGTATTCATGTCTATTATTCAGATGAGGTTGATTAATTGTAGCCCAAAACTTGAAACTACCTAAATGCCCATTAATTATAGAGTGGACAAATACAGCTACTATACAGTGTTTATCTATTCCATAAGTATTTTATTCCATTATAACATTTTAGTTTTACAACATTTTATTATAATTTTATTTTACATTGTTTTATTATGTATAACAATTATGTGAAAAAATAATTAAGTCCTTGCTGTGGAATATTGTGCAGCACTGAAAATGAACATTCTGTAACATAAATGAACTTCCCAAACATGTTGTTGATCAAGAAAAAAGGTCAAGGGATTTCACTTAAATGCCATTAAAAGTTAAGCCAGCAATTACTTTTTAAGGAGAAGGGTAACTGTCCGGGGTTTCTGATGAGTTTCAGAAATGCTGTTGACTCCCTCTTTCTTGCACAGACTCCAAATACAGTGACATGTTCCAATGTTAAAACTCATGGTGTGAAATTTTTCTGTATGCACTCTTTCTTAAGAAAAAAATTTTTAGTAATTAGAGTGAGAAAATAATAGCCAGGTAAGAGGGAAAGGACTGGGAGACAGTAGCGAATTTGTCACAGAAAGTAGTTTAGAACCCTGTGTTGTAGAAGTTCCTTTAGAATTCTGTCTGATAAAGCGCAAATTCAAAGTACAAGGCTACAACAGCTGCCTGGAGAACTTGGGAACCCAATTCACTTTGTAACACTGAAACACCCAGAGGGCCCCATTCATTTGTCTAGGCAGCAGTTTTGGAGATTTGAATATAGAAACATCCCCCAAGGGACAGTGGAAATCATGGAACAGGAGACACCACTCTGTAGATCATGATGATATTGAGGTCCAGGGAGGAATTCTGCATTTTCACACCATAATTTCTCAACTTCCTTCTCTAGCAGATGAAATAAAGAATACTTAAAATACAACGTTGTCTTAAGAATCAAATGACAAATTTAAGTGAAGTATTTCCAGATCTTACAAAATTTCCATTTCTATCTGCTTAAGAAATCTCCACACCATTTTCCAAAGAAATCTGACCACTTACATTCCCACCAGCAGTGGGAGAAAATTCCTTTTTTACCACATCCTCACCATTTGTGCTTTGGGGGGAAAATGGATGGAACTCAAGGTGACAAAATTAAGGAAATAAGTCAGAAAGAAAAGCTATCAAATGGTTTTACTCATCTATGGAATATAAATAACAAAAATACATAACAAGCAAAATAAAGCAGGAACTAATCTTGGACTCAATTAAAGAATTTAATGGTTAAATTCTTAGGAACTTACGGCAGGGAGGAAAAGATGGGGATTGAAAGAGCGGAGGTTACTGGCATGGGTAGTTTGGCAGAGGATGAATGGAACATTCCTGCACATATGGAAGACAAAAATGTGACCCCAAAATTAAAACAAAATAAGCATATGGAAGAAAGGGTGGTGTTTATCAAGGAAAACACTATACAAATAGAAGTTGTTGACTCTGAATATGGAGGGGGTTTGTTTGTTTGTTTGTTTGTTTGTTTGTTTGTTTTTAGCATTTTATACAAACCAGCTACAAAAAATGAAAGTCACCTTGGCCACAATGAGGCTTTAGTCTGACACACTGGTGTATCTTTATACCTCAACTCAAAATGACTCATTGAGAGCAACTTGTGGCCAGAAATTAGAATGCTGTTTTATTATTCATTTATTAAAACTTTTATCTAAAATAGAAGACCCAAGAATTCAGAACAGCAGCATTTTAATTCAGAGTTATCCTTCAAAGTCCTTCAAAGAAATAAGAGACTGCCTCATTATCTCCTGTTATAAGATAATTTTATTACTTTGTGATCAGCTATTGCTTGCACTTTTCATTTTTATGAGGTCTTCCTTTCAATGCATGTGGCACCTAACTCTAATTTGGTCTAATTTTGGATCCACAAATATAAACTTTACATATCCCTTCACTTACCCCCGAAATAAAGTTATCACTCCAGTTCTAAATTCCTTCCACCAACACATTATTGTTTGCTGAATTATTGATCTTACTTGGAAAATTAGAATATTAGCTTTCAAGTCCTTTATATTAAAATGCCATTTGTTAATTTGCATTAAATAGCTGAATTATGAACCCACTGAGAATTAACTTTGCTTCTAGCTGTTACTAATTATTAGCATTTTTTATCCTAGGCCTTCAACTATTTGTTTTGATATCCTACTTTCCCATGTGTTCCAAGTCATAAGTCATGTGGGAGGAAGTGATTAAACCAGCAGATTGCCCTGATGGCTTTCATCCTGGGGGATCATTCACATTATGAACTAGAGCTTTTGTGTTAACAATTGGTAAAGATCAATCTGTTCAAAGATGGAACTGAAATACAAATACTTCATGAGTTTGTGAATGAATATCCAGACCTTGGACTTCTTTATTTCTGGGCTAATGAGGATGTCCATTTACCCTCAAACAAAAGAGCTCTTGGATCAATATTGCAATATGTTTAAAAGTACATTGTTGAGTTTAAAAGTAAGGGAGATTTTTCTGATGCTGCCAGAAACTAGAGGATGCTTGCAGCATAAGTGACATCCTGAGATCCAGGTCTCTATCTTGAGCCCCAAATGCTGTGGCCAAGGTTTGAAAACTATGGTCAGAGAGATGGTGAGGTTTGGATGCTTGGAAGCTAAAGATATTGCAACTTCTAGCCCCCAGTAAAATAAACAAATTGGAAGGTCTGCCTCCTTCAAAAAGTTAATTCTGTTATCAGAGAGGGGTTGTATTAGTTATCTATAGCTAAGTAACAAATTGCTGTGAAACATTTTGAAATAGCGCGAAAGGAAAAAAGACTTTTTGACTTAAATTTAAACACATCTGCCTGTTTCTCTCTATGAAGCAGGCTACTAGCAGGTCTTTAGCATTTACCTTTAACTTGAACTAGACACACCTATGCCTGCTTCTCTCCCTAGGAAGCAGGCTACATACAAACAGTTAATTAGCAGGCTACATACAAACAGTTAATTAGCATTTTCACTGTTCACCTTCACCGTTGGTATGCAAAAATCAGCTACCAGCTTCTCTCAGCTTTCTTGCCCTCTTTCAGACCTAAAACGAAAAACTTAGAAACAGTTTAAACTTTAAACTAGTTTTCCTCAATTTACCCTTTAGACTTCATGGGTTCTTTCCACCATACCCAGCCTTCTCAACCAAAATACCAAGTCAAAGCAAGACTATCAGTGCAGACTAATTTATTTCTAACAAAGTGATTTCCTAATTACTACAAAAGAAACATGTAAGTAAAACTCTGATTACTTTAACATTGTCCAAAACCTTTCTCAACATTGTCCAAAGTCCTTTCCTAGATTGCCTAGAAATTCTCAGTCTCTCAGTCCTGATCATCTTGAAACGGGGCATAAAGAAGTGGCCGACCAAAGAAAGGCTTTTCTACGAAGCAGGCAACAAACAGGCCATTTACCTTTACCTTGAGGCCGCCACACCTAAGCCTGCTTCTCTCCCTAGGAAGCAGGCTAAAAGCAGGCTATTTACCTTTAACCTTTACCTTAACCTTGAGCCCCTCTGCCTGCTTCTCTCTACTAAGAAGGCTGCAGGCAGTTACATTAGCATTTTCACTGTACCTGCCTACTATTGATATGCAAACATCAGCTACCAGCTTCTCTCTGCTTTCTTTCCCTCTTTCAGACCTGAAAAGAAAAACTTAAAAACATAGTTTAAACTCTACACGTATGGGTTCTTTCCACCATCTCCAGCTTTCTCAACCAAATACCAAACCAATGCAAGACTATCAGTGCAGGCTAATTTATTTCTAACAAAGTAATTTCTAATTATCCTAATAACTACAAAAGAAACATGTAAGACTCAGATTACTTCAGCATTGTCCAAAGTCCTTTCCCAGATTGCCCAGAAATCCTCAGTGTCTCAGTCCTGATCATCTCACCAAAATCAGCCAATCAGAGTTCCTCTCCACGTGTTTGAAGACTTCTTTCTTTGGGGCACTCCTTTGGCATGCTCCTCCTTGTCTTCTACGCTGCCTTCTCCTTGCCGTATTCAGGTAGCAGGAACTTCATGGTACTGGACCCAACCAAGTTCACTTTCTTTTCAGACCTGGCTTTTGCACGGCCTCTTGCAGACACAAGTTAAACTCAGCAAAACAAAGTCCAACACGGAGTTCAAATCTGCAAACTCCTTAACTGCATTCAGCACACATGCTGCCAGCCTGGACCAGCCAAAGGCTACAGGCCCCCAGGCCTGGCCATGTCCACATGGCTCACATCTTTACAAAATGGCCAATTCCCATCTCTCCTCCACTGAACCTCTCTCTCTATCCGATCTCCATATTGCCTCTGAATCAGAATCCTCTTTGTTTCAGCACCCTTTATATATCCTGATTTCCCACCTTCCAGGAAACCTGTTTCACCTTGACCATTTCACTTCTTTCTCCCCCTGCATCTCCCTGAAGGGAAATTCCAACTAAGGTCATTCTCACATTCTAGCATACCTGTCCTTGAAATCTGCAATCTTAAGCAGGAGACAATGGGGGAGGGGGTGTGTAGCACACCCTATCAATCTTACCAAAATCAACCAGTTAGAGTTCATCTCCAGGTGGTTGAAGACCTCTTCCTTTGGCGCGCTCCTTTGGTATTGCTCCA
Organism: Uropsilus gracilis; assembly: GCA_004024945.1. Lineage (NCBI taxonomy): Eukaryota > Metazoa > Chordata > Mammalia > Eulipotyphla > Talpidae > Uropsilus > Uropsilus gracilis. The sequence continues at coordinate 6,223 of PVHY01027007.1, forward strand.
GCTCCTCCATGCCGTCTTCTCCTTATCGTCCTCCTCCAGGTAGTAGAAGAAACTTCATGGTACCAGACCCAGCAAAGTTCACTTTCTTTTCAGGCCTAACTTTTGCATGGCCTCTTCCAGGCACAAGTTAAACTCAGCAAAACAAACTCCAACAGACATACTCCTAGCCTGGCCCAGCCAAAGGCTGCTGGCCCCAGACCTTGGCCACATGGCCAAGTTCACACGGCTCACATTTTCATCCTACAAAATGGCCATCTGCCTCTCAAATCAGAATTCGAATCTCCATTGAATCTCTCCTTTTTTGTTTCAAACTCCTTATATCTTCTTTCTGTTTTCCCGTCTTCTAGGAACAGCTCCTGAATTATCACATTACAAAGAAAAAAACCTGTTTTCCTCCTTCTTTCCCCTTGTATCTTTCTGAAAGGAAATTCTAATTAAGGCCATTCTCACATTTTAGCATATCTTCCTTGAAATCTGCAATCTTAAACAGGAGACAAAGATAGGGCAGGGCGGGTGCCCTCTATCAATCTCAGCTTAAAACAATAAGCATCTATTATATCACAGTTTTTGTGAGTAAAGCCACTAGAGATGGCTTAACTGGGTCCTCTGAGCCAGGCTACCCACAAACCTGCAACTGGGAGGTGAATTTGCTCCCAAGAGTCCCAATGGTGACTCTCTGCAGAATGCAATTCCCCATGAACTATTAGCATATGTTTTACTTCAGTAATACTCATTGAAAACTACCTATATCATGTATAGATGTGTATCTACACACATACATATTGTGCACGTATGGACATGTGTCTACACATACACATACCCATAAGAAAACATTAAGAACAATGATACAATATGAGAATGTGCAACATATGTCTAAAAAATTACTTCAAGAGAAAGAAAAAATGGAGGAAATGTAACATTTTAAAAGATATTCGCTAAATAAGCTTTGCCATTTTAAGAGATACTTTCTGTTGAGAATAAAGAAGCTCTCCAAATCTCAAGTAAGATAAAATTAATCATGCCTATTCAGTAGCTCATTTTCTGTGTGCTTTGCATTTTACTTAACTGTAAGTTCATCTTCACTGGTTCATGCATCCTCTGGGTGGTGGAAAGAGCCCTACAGGCAGAAGATGATGATGGTTTTATATTGTTGGTCAGAGGAGACATAGAGTTTCAGGGTTTCTGAAGTGGAGAGTTTATTATTATTTACACATTTCTGAGTTTTAATGATTCAGTAAAGGGTGATGACAGACTCTCCAAATCCCAGGGCAGCTAAAAATGCTCATTCTTCCTGGGGAGGAGGCCTATCTGTTTTTAAGCTGTCAGGGAGCTGCTGACACTGTATTAAGCTGTTGTTTGACTTAGATAGCAGTTATCTAAAGCGACAGGTCCCCTCCACGCCTGCTTTCCAGAGCTCAGTCACCATCACAGCTTCTTATTCGGGAAATTGCGAGTGGTTACTACGACAACTGATTAAAACTTGGAAGTCAATATTTTTGCTTTTATTTTAAAGCACCACAGTATATTCCTAGATATTCATGTTTTGGTCCTCTCTTTTCCTTCTGCCCTGTTGTAGGAGCAGAGACACTGACTATTCTATTTCTAGCCTGAGGAGGAAAGCCTGGCTTGGAGGGAGTGTTTATTTAAAGGTTTTGATTGATTGCAAACTGCAGCATTCTTGGACATATTTGGCACCGCATGTCTGAAAATGATACAGAACAAGGGAATTGCCACTCAATTACTTGACTCTTTAGGGAAGAAAACTTCCTCCTAAGGTCTCAGCTCCATTCTCATTTTTCAGATGTACTATGTCCCCTGTGGCTCAGTCTTCCTTGATCAGAAACTCATGGCCCTCTACTTTCCTACCTGTGTTAGCAAGCCTTCCATGCACAGTAAATGATCCTTTTAATTTCATTGTGTGTCCAGTCCCCCAGATCTTAAAGGAACACCTGTTGGGAAGAGTTTTCAAAGGAATCATCAGATTAGAGAATTGAAATTTCAGTTCCATGTGCTTGGTACATAGTTCTGTGTTTATGCTTTAAAGTTTCCTCAGGTTACTTTTGACCATTGTATTTAGAAGAAAAATATCATGGAAAATGGGATGAGGAGAGTGGACTGCTGTGATGGGCCCCTCACTAAATTTTCAGGGTTTTTGTTTCCCTCTATTTTGAGTTTCATTGTTTTCTCCTCATTTAAAGCCCCCACTTGCTGTGCCACAGGTGGGTCAACTTCAATGATGAATAGGGTTAGAGAATGAACAGGAGGTGAAATCGGGCCAAAGGGGGCAAAAGCCTCCAAACAGCAAGCCACAAGGAAAAGGCAACACTTTTAAAATGTGACTTCTTCCACCCAGGTTCCCTCAGGCTCCTACCATCCACGAATAGCAGTTGCCTATCAAATGCAATTTAACAACAGGGTTTTATTTACATGGAAAATTAACAGCGAAAACAAAAAGTCCTTAAAGCCACAGGTGGCCAGTCATCTTACCCCAGTCACCATTCCTAGTCCTAAAGGTCCCAAATGCATATGTCCATGGTGGTGCCCCTTTGCCCCTGAAGAAGGCACTCTACAAAGTCCAGTCTTTCTCCAGGGTCTTCTCTTTGCCTCTTCTCTCTCTCCAGCTAAGCTGCTGTCCTTCTCCAAACTCTTTCAAACTCCTTCAAGGAATGCTGATGCAAAAATCAGCTCCTTGCCACTACCAGCTCACTCTTCCAGGGGGCTTCTGCCCAGCCTAGTCACTCAGGCTACCAGCCAGTCATTCTCCTCTCCCCTTTCCTGAAAGTCTATCCCTCTGTCTCTGCTCCTTTTCTTTTTAGCTCCTTTTTTTTTTTTCCTCCAGAGAGCCAAAGTCTCCATTTCCCCTCTACATACCCTCTTGGTGATACATTTTCTCTTCCCCACCTAGTATTTGCAACAAAGTAAAGGTACCCTTATCCTGGTTAGGCCTCTCTGTTTTTCAGATACAGCTAATGGCAATGCCTAAATTTTATGAACAAATACACTGCCCATGTCCGGGTCACTGTAAGAAAGACACAAGCTGTAGGTCAAAGCTAATCACTGGAGAAGTTCCGTTTTTATTGAGTTTGGAGCACACTTATATAGAGAGGTGTTGATGGGAGTGTTTCATGCAGATGTGGCTATGACTGATTGGGGGAGGTGTTGGCACGGGTGGGAAGAAACAGGGGTGAATACCAGAAAAGGAGGCCGGTGGGGGCCATGTTGTCCCTGCTGGGGACAGCAAACTTACAGTCACAGTTTCAGAGGGACACTGCAGAGTTCTGGGAATCTGAGTGAACTTTGTTACAGGAATCCCTGGACCTAGATCTGGCTGGCCTCACCTTCCTGCTATTGAGCCCTCATACTATACTAATAGGAGTTCAACCAATCATCAGTGAGAAAGGGACACTACACCTGCAGAGACTTCCTGCTTTCCAGGACTCCCAAGCCCCTGAAACCTGGTAACCGCACAGATACAGATGCAAGAAGACTTAACCTAGAAGTGACCTATTGCTCATTAGCCAAAAACCGCAGGAACCTGGGCTGAGACTTAAGCTACTCATGAGACACGTGATGTGTGGAGATGCAGGTAAGCCTTCTGAATGCACCCCAGCATGGCCCAGCCCAAAACAGGCTGTGATACCACTCCCTGCTCCCCCAACCTGGTAACCAATCCCAAAACAAGGCCCCCACCCCTCTCAGGTGCAAACGTGGCTCAGTGCACTAGCATCTCTTCCCAGTTGTGTAATCCAAAATAAATGTTCCTCATTTGATGTCTGTTGGCGCTTTCAAAATTGGTGGGGAATTAGTGAAGAAAAAAAAAAACAAAAAACAAAGACCCTTCCAAATCTATAACCAACTAGAATTTGCACCAGATGGAAGGGAGTCACTGAATGACCCTGTACCTTTATGTTTAACTACTAATGACAAAAGGACAACATGGCATTATTCAGTCAAACCACAAGGCAGGACAGCTTTGTTTCATAGAAAAAAATGATGCTAAGCTTTATGTTGACTACTTTAAATTGAGAGAGCTCATCTATTTTTATCTTAATGGTGTATACTTCTTCCCAGGAAAATGTGATTCTCATTCCTTTATGTACCCCATCAAGATATTTTATTTTACCAGTAAGCTCTTTGGATTAAATGATTGAGACCCAGCCTTTGCAACTCCACAGCACATTCTTTTTTAAATTTTTTTCAGTTTTTCTTATTTTCATGCATATTTATATGACTGTTTATATATATATATACTATTTATATACAGATTTATATAGCTGTTGTTCCCCTTTAATACAGTCCTCCCCACAGCATACACTTTAGGAAGGAAGAGATTAAATCCCAGCATTGCCTTCCTCTGCACATAGATAGCATAGACATATATTTAGATTAAAATAACGTTGACCCTGAAGCCCTCCCCAACTACTGGCAAGGTGTCAGTGACTCAATGTTTCCATCTCTATAAACTAAATTTCAAATGTTTAGAACAGTATACGCAGTAAAATCTATCAAACTGCTTTTCTGGGTTTAAATCCTTACTTTGATGACCTAATAAATTCTTTGTTTAACTGTCAAAAATAAAAAATAAAAAGCAAACTCTTATGACACCAACATAGAAATACAAATTGACCCCGTTGTGGTTTATTATTGAAGCAACAGATCCTGAGTCCACAAAGTTGTCTCAGACTAAGCACAATTCATCTTCTTCACTTTCACTCTGGACTGTCCTGCCGGCAAGTTTAACAGTTTATATGTTCACACCTTTTGAGTTAAAGGAGGATTAGGTCAGCAAAAATTAATTAAAAGAGTTACTTAAGCAGAAAAGAGAAATTTACTGAACAATTTCCCACATCATGTGAAAACCTCATCCCAGGCAATAGTATCTCTTGAGTAAGTGACTTTATTCTGACTTAACAGTAGGATATTTCTTAGCTTCCTCATCCCATCTGCATCTGTTTTCACAATGACTGAACAAATGCAATTAGCTTGCAGTGAGCCAAGTAATGGCTTTCTTAAAGGATTGAGAACACTTTCTCAAACTCTAAGACGTACGGATGTCTGCCACAGCTTCTTCCAAGCAGGCTCCCATTAGTAGCCACCACATGTCTTTCCCTTGTGTGCCAAGGCAAAGTTTTGCTGCAAGGAAACAATAAAGATTGAAGAGTCAGTTGAAAGTGTGCGTGCGAAGATGTGTCTCACTGCCATCTCTAACATAAAATTCACCTAGACAAAAAGGAAACAAACACTCACAGCACACCTATGGGACAATGGGCTGCACATACAAGGTTCCAGAACTTAGTTCTCACCTTTTTGTTCACCATAGTATTGTTAAGCAGCTGCAAACACAGACTCTCAGAGAAACAGACAAACAGAAAAGTTTTACTAAAAGTCTCAGCTGAGGACACCTGGGTCTCAGAAGAAAAGCTGAACCCAAGGCCCGGAGCTTTGTTAATACAAGCATTTTATAGGTTTTTGCAAAAGCTACGAATACATTTCTTGCATTTTTAACCCTTTAGAAGCAATTTCCTGCATGATGTGGCACAAAACTGGCATAGAATACACAAAGTTGGCACAAAAATACAATTTGTGATACTCTGGCTATCTCTGAGAAATAATACCTTTGTGGAACTAGGCTTTTCACCTTAGATAAGTTCTTTTTCTTCTGCACAAGCTGTTTTCCTCCCAATTACGGGAAAGGGTTTTCCTCCTAAATAAGGGGAGGGTAGGCACTGTGTCCATTTATTATCTTGCTTTTAGCTTTTCCACACACAGCCTGGCCTTGAGTTAGCAAAACTTAGAAAAATTCCACAAAAACCTAGCTGAGTCTCCTTTGACCTTGAGATGCCTACATTCCAAGCCAATTTTTAGACCTAGTAGTTAACACTTTAGGTCTCAGTCTTGAGGGGTTAAAGAACTTACTCAGGGTTTTAAAATAATTTTTACAGTATCTCCAGTATCCTTGGAAGGCACTCAAAGCATATTTTTGTGGAGGTAATCAGAAAATCCCACAGCATCATGTCCATCTTTAGATTTAGTCAAATCCAAGATATCTCATCTAGAAGCCAACTGTCTTCTAAAGAGTCACCGCTCCTGGGAATCTTCTAAAAGCTGTTACCCCCCAAGACTTTAAGAGTTATAGGAACTTGAAAATGTTTTCATGGGTATATTTTGCTCACCACTTGATACAGAGATTATAAGTGATTGACATATGAATGATCACACATAGATAAAAGGATTCGAATAAGACTACTAACCTGATCTATAAAAGGGACCCTCCATCTTAACTGCCTGATTAGTCAGCACTATGTAGTCACATTTACATGCAGTATTCTGCAGTTGTGCTGCAATATTTGTCTTCAATAATTATGATTAAGAGTCTACAATCTACATGTACTGTAGGCCCTGTACGAGCGAGAGTGGGGATTCTAAGCTAACACAAACACGGCCACAGCCTACTGATAACTATATTTCAAGATATGTGGGACATGGTAATTGCAAGATACATCCAAATTTCAGAATGGTGGAATGTGAAATATGGTATTGCTAACTCCCTCAGCATCTAGTTCTGCTCTGTTCTTTTCCCTATGCCTATCACGCTGTGACTGATTAGCCATAGAAACAAGATTGGAAATCTGAGAGTACATGATGGTTTAGATAGAACTGAGACTCTTCTCACTGGAAGAAATGTCATAGACCAGATTACCCAGTGGACTCTAATCCAAACCTCAGCATCTTTCCATTGCCTCAGACTTCCATATCACTTTCATTTAAATATGAATTTTGCACACACATAATTAAATGCAAATGAGAATTGACAGCAAAAATACACTTTCAATGATAAAGTGAAGTGATATGGGAATAGAAAAAACTACATTTTTATGCTTGTGCACTCTTTGGTAGATTCATATTTAAATTCAATTGCTACATATATAAATCCTCATTTATTTATAATCAATGCAAACTATTTGGCAGGCTCAATTCTGCATGCTTCAAATGTATTTTATTGTAGAAATTTCCAACTATTTAATAGTAACAGTCATTTCCTCAAACTTATTTCAGAAATGGACACTAAAATGGCTGATAGTTTCATAGCCATAGGAACTTGCCCAAACAACTTATCTCTAAAAAGAAAAATTAAAAGTAATTTTTCTTAAAATTATTTCTATATTTTCTGTTTCTGTTACCTTGGGGGTGAGGGAAGCTCTACTAACTAGATTTCTTCATACATATAAGTCTTAAGACATCCTAATTGTCATAATTTCTAATACTGTATCTCAGAAAAACTTAGGGTATAGGAACTCATATAGGAAAAGTAAAGAAACCTTAATGGTTCCTGCATAGCTCCTGCCTCTGTAATTATCACTGCAAAGGTAGTCAAGCAGGGAAGCAAAAAGCAAAAAATGAACTTCCTGAAGTTATCAGACCCCCAAAGGGGAGGGATCAAATTGAGTTTTACAGCCCGTGGCATGTAACAGGCTTTTACGAAACATTTGTTCATTGAACGAATGAGCAAATGGATGGGTAGGTGGGTGGGTGGTTGGATGGATGGATGGATGGATGGATGGATGGATGGATGGATGGATGGATGGATGGATGGATGGATGACCTGCATCACCATCTAAGAAAATGTTAAGATGGGCAAAGGAAAGCCAAGCATGGTGGCTCATGCCTGTAATTGGCAGCCTAGGAAGCCATGGTGGGGACCAGATAGCGTGGTTCAAGTCCCGCTTGGGGCAACATAGCAAGACCTAGTTCCAAAAAAATAGCTAGGCACCAAAAAAATAGGTGGGTGTGGTGGCATGCACCTATAATCCCAGCAACCTGGGAAGCTGAGGCTGGGATTGCTTGAGTCCATGATACCATTGGCAAAAATAGTGAGACCTAGACCTAGTCTCAAAAAAATAAAAAAAAAGGAAAAAGATGGGCAAAGGATAAGAGCATAATACTCGAGAACACTCAAGAACAGCAAACAGCATGGAGACCCACCAACTACAGGATGTTTTGAGAACAAGTTATTAAAATGGAGGTGACTGTTGATTTTCAACAGGGTCCTGGATTTATTTCAATTGGAAGAACAGGCAGACTACCCCAGCAGAATACAGATGGGCTTTCTGAAGCATTCAGAAAGTTGTGTCAACTTTTCATTGTGGGTTCTGAAGGGCCAAAATAAATCTTACACATTATCTAGAAAATTGAATGACTTTCTTAAGGAGTGCACGGTCCACACATTGCAGGAGAGGCAGACCTCAACCCTTTGCCCCCAGCTCATCTCCTAAAACCTACTAAAACCTGGTTCTTTCCTGAGTTCCCAGCAGGAAGATTGAGGATACTGTCAGTGAACTGGAGTCCTGAAAACAGCTGATACAGTGGTCAGAGGTCCAAAGAATATGCTTTCTGCTCAGCCTTGTTTCATCTCCTAGTAAAATGACAGGGACACTTCTAAAGTGAACACTTCTGCCACAGTCACAGAAGCCATCTTCTCTCCCATGTGGGGATAGAGACAGGATGGGAATCCCAGACTTTCACTCAAGCCACCCATCTCCGCAGAGGCAGAAATGTTGAACTGGTTTCCTTGGTCTCAGGTGTCACTGGCCACATGTCAGTTGAGCAGAGTTGCTGAATCTTTATTTCCTGCAATGAGCCAGGAAATAGGAAGTGCTCAGCTGGATTTTCTGATCATAGGTTGAGTTTGCAAGGCTGCGGGCTGGAGAGGGAGTGAGTCATCTTTTAATGTGTGCACAAATAATCAGCTGGAAGTTAAAAACCTATAAAATGGAAGAGGAAATCCCATATTTTGCCTGCTTCTAGTTCTCAGATGGGGATCTTCTCTAAAAGGAAATTACAGTGTTCTCTTAGGTAGTGAATAAAATAAGCAAGAACACCTCAATGTGACTGTATTTTAGTAATTTAAAGTCAAAGTCTATCTTCCTGTTAGAGCTTGTCTATGAACCTAGTGAAAGTAGTTCTCCCACTTCATCCCAGAGAACAATTCACAGGACCACACACAAGCCAGAGAGTAAAGAATACAAATGTAACACAGTTTAGCTCCCAATCAAATAAATGAACAAGACTGAAAGATGGTATAAAAGAGACACAGGGAATAGAATATATTTGGAAACAAACACCCCTAGTAGGTAGAACAAAGATATTTAAATAAGGGATCCAGGTACAAGCCATGGCTCCACTACCTTCTTTCTGTGACCTGGAGTCTGAACAACTTTGCAGGGCTTCTTATGAAACCTAAGTCAGATCCTGTCTCTCCCCTGCTCCAAGATGCTTCCTATCACATGCCTGTGTCCTTCCAAAAACATTTTCCCCACTCTGGACTCAACATTTACCTTCAAGCTGAGATAGAACCTACATATTCTGTTAATTTATTTCATCTATGTTGTCTTCCTCAGAGACTGTAAACTCAGTGAGAGCTTAGAGTTCATCTCTTGTCCACAGCACTTTGAATGTTACCTGGAAGCCAATAAACACTCCCTGAAGGGCTAGATGAGTACTCAGCACATTGTTCTTATTATCCGGGTCTTCAGGATGCCACATACTCTGTGCTTCACATCCTATACAAAAACCAGCCATTCTAGAAATAAAGTCATAAGCATGTGTGCAGAGATGTTCCATATTTTTAAGATCTCATTTCCTGTATTGGATTTTTTTTCCATACTGCCTTATTTATACTCCAATGTGTTTACTTGGAATTAGAAAGGGGGAAATAGATAAAATGAGGCATAAGATTTAAAAAAGCAATGAATAAGAGAGACCAGTTGACAGGTTACAAAGTAGACACAAATGTGGGAAGATTTTTGTAAGGAGCTTTACCCCAGAAGTGTCCTAACACACAGGAAAATGGAATAAAAGTGATGAGACAGTAAAGAAACAGAGGAAACTAAATGCACATGCCTGCAAAGTAAAAATATAAGAGGTAATATTCGACTGAAAGATTAAACATGGTTAACTCTGTATGTTCATCAAGATACATAGAGACCAAGAAAGTCTTCACAGTTTCCCTCTGAAAGATACTGAAAACCAGGCCCCCCACACCCTCTCCTGACCTTCTCCCTTGTCCATGCAGGTGTCAAAACCCTGTGACTGCACAGAGGCAGGTATCCTTCTACACACAGCTTGATGATCATTCCTTCTCCCTGAAAGCTCAGGGATGTGAGAGTTGGAACACCGCGGCACCTCAAAATCCAACACCATCCATCAGAGAGGCTCCAGGGACAGGATGGCATGAGATCCTCCTCCTCCCCTCTGTCTCCCAAAGGATCCTGCACACTTACTCCCCAGTGCATGTGGGCAGCACCATGAATGCTGTGGTTTCTGCATCCACACAGCTTCCACATGCACTGTGATGCACTCTCTGAGATGTCTGGGGGTCTCAGAGAACTGTCACAAGCAAGCGTTTGTGGCACATTTCCGGAATGTGACAGCGTAGGCGAAAGAAAGGAAGAAGGCATCCCACCATGTTAAGATTTACTAAGGAGGCTCCATCT
>PVHY01027008.1:0-16703 GCA_004024945.1 Uropsilus gracilis
TACTTCAACATTGTCCAAAACCTTTCTCAGTATTGTCCAAAGTCCTTTCCCAGATTGCCCAGAAATCCTCGGTCTCTCAGTCCTGATCATCTCACCAATGTCCAGTCAGAGTTCACCTCCAGACGCTTGAAGACATGTTCCTTTGACTGCTCCTCCTTGTCTTCCACGCTGTCTTCTCCTTGTCACCTTCAGGTGGCAGGAACTCCATGGTGCCGAACCAGCAAAGTTCACTTTCTTCTCAGGCCTAACTTTTGCATGGCCTCTTTCAGACACAAGTCAAACTCAGCAAAACCAACTCCAACCAGAGTTCAAATCTGCAAACTCCTTAACTGCATTCAGCACACATGCTGCCAGCCTGGGCCAGCCAAGGGTTGCAGGCCCCCGGTGGCCACATGGCCAAACTCACATGGCTCACATCTCTACAAGATGGCCGATTCCCATCTCTCCTCCATTGAACCTTGCTCTCTATCCCCTCTCCATATTGGAATCCCAATCGAATCGAATCAATCGAATCCTTCTCTTTGTTTGCACACCCTTTATATACCCTGATTTCCCACCTTCCAGGAAACCTGTTTCACCTTGACCATTTCACTTCTTTCTCCCCTGCATCCCCCTGAAGGGAAATTCCAACTAAGGTCATTCTCCCATTTTAGCATACCTGTCCTTGAAATCTGCAATCTTAAATAGGAGACAATGGGGAGGGCACACCCTATCACTTCTTCTGAGGCCCAAAACCTCCGTGCCTGATGCCAATCTCCAGGCTCTCACTCTCACTCCACTCTCCATGCTCCTCTCCAAAATTGTATCTCTCCACACTCCACCTTCCCTCTTTTGATCCTTCTCCCTGCTTCCCATTCACCATCCCACCTTGGTGTGATACCTCCCTTTGCCCTCTGGGCCTGCCTTCGACCTCAGGACCCTGCATTACATAATTCCAAGTCTGCCCAGGTCATCACTTTACTCCAAAAAGGGGAACTGGCCTCAGGCTAGACTTAATCTCTGTCTTTCAGATGCAGATGACTGCAATGCCCACATTCCTTTCTCAATGAAAGGAACTGGGTTCATCTTTGGGTCCGGCTTCACTTAGGCAGAGCTTCGAAGGTTAAAACTGTATAAAAGACATGCAGAGGAGAAGCCGCGTTTGGGTTGGTTTCCCTGGTGTGAAAAACGCCCTTGCTGACGGTGTAAGAAGAGCTGAACTATCCCTCTGAACGATATTCTGATGGGACACATCTTTCCGGTCAGTTTCTCTGAGGTGAAAAGTCTGTAGAAAAGATACTCAGAGGAGAAATACCTTTTGGGCTCATTTCTATGAGGTGGAAAATTCCTCTAGTCGACAATCTGAGGGAAATGATTTTGGGGCATGTGTCTCTGAGGTGAAAAATCCCTATAAAAGACATTTTGACCAGAAGTTTCCTTTGGTCATGTTTTGCTGAGGTGAAAAGTCACCACAATGACATTCGGAGAAGTGTCTTTGGTGTAGATTATTCTGAGGTGAAGCGCCCCTAAGAGACACTTGGAGGAGAAGTATCCTTTGGGTTGGTTTCTCTGAGGCGAGAAATCCATCAAGGGTCAGTACGAAAATAAGTACTGACTGGGTTGGTTTGTCCGAGGTGAACTTTCCTATAATAGACATTCTGAGGAGAAGCGTACCTTGGGTCAGTTTCTCTGAGGTGAAAAGTCCCTATAAAAGACTTTTCTTTTGAGACCAGGTCTCGCTGCTTTTGCCCATGGAACCGCAGGCTCATGTTGCCCAGGGTACCACGGACTCAGCAATCCCCACCCTCAGCTTCCCAGGTAGCTGGGATTACAGGCGCACACCACCACACCCAACGATTTTTTTGGATCTAGGTCTGGATACGTGCCCCCAGGGGTACTCAAACCGCGATCCCTGGCCCCAGCTGCCGCTTCCTAGGCTGCTATTTACAGGTATACGCCAACATGCCCGGCTATAAAAGACATTCTGATGATAATTATCCTTTGTATCAGTTTGTCTTAGGTTAAAAAATGCATCATCTGAAATCCGAGAAGTATCTTTAGAGTAGGTTTCCCTGAGGTGAAAAAAAAATCCCTCTAAAGCACACAGAGAAGTATTTTTTTTGGGGGGGGAAGTAGGGTCTCTGAGGAGAAGAATCCCTGTAATCCAGAGGTTGAGGAGATACATTCTCTGAGGGTGTGATTCTCTGAGGTAAAACTTCCCTTTGGTCAAATGTAGGAGAAATATCCTTCAGGTAATTTTCCTTGGGGTCAAAATTTCCTTTAAAACCATCGGGAGGAAAAGTGTTCTGGGTATGAATTCCTGAGGTGGAGAATCTGTATTAAAAGACATGAAGCTGAAGAATCTTTTGGATGTTTTCCTCAAGTGGATGTTCTTTTTGGCCTGTTTCCCTTAGGTAAGCAGTGTTTTTAGGCATGAGTCTCTGAGGCAATAAGTCCCTATAAAGTCATTCTGAAAAATAATCTCTCTGGTCAGTTTCTCTAAGGTGTGAAAACCTCATAATTGACATTATGAGGAAAAGCATCTTTTGGGGATAATTATCTCAGGTGAAAAATCCCTTTTAAATATATTCTGAGGGTACTCACAGGCAAGCAATCAAGTGTGATCCTTCCTCTGGGTTCAGGTTCTTGCAATCTCAAGGATGAATTTTAACTCCTTTGTATGTTTCCCCATCTATTCTGACTACATTGGTTCCTTAATTTTCCATGATGTCCATAGCAGATGATCACTGGTCTCAAGTGGATGAAAGCCAATTGTCCAGAAGCGAATATTAGACTGGTCTAGACTTGAGCCCTTAAAGTAGGACACTGTGGTCTCTGTAACACATGGAGAGTGTGCTCCTTGTGCGTAGAGAGCTGGAGCCCAGAAATAAGACTTTATAAATGGTCCAAGGAAACTCATGATACACACTTCAGCATCTGGAGCTTCATGAGTGTTTGCTGCTTGTCCTGACTTGTAAGGTCTGTTTTACATGCCCATTCTAAAGATGAAGAATGAGGCCAGGCACGGTGGCTCGTTCTTGTAAGCTTCAGCCTATGAAGCTGCCGGGGCTAGAGATCGCGGTTCAAGTCCCACCTGGGGCCCATAGTGAGACCTAGTTCCAAAAAAATAGCTGGGCGTGGTGGCGCGTGCCTGTAATCCCAGTTACTTGGGAAGCTGAGGCTGAGGATTGCTTGAGTCTGAGGTATCCTGGGCAACGAGAGCCTGCGGTTTCATGGGCAAAAATAGTGAGACCTAGTCTCAAAAAAAAAGATGAAGAAGAAAGCTCAGATTTTTCCATCACTTTTGAGAATGTTTGTCTTCTGTGCTTTGCTAACTGCAAATTCCCTTTTCAACTTTTTCTCTCCACTATTGTTTCAAGGTTACCATGAGGTGTAAGTGTAAGATTTCACTTTCAACCTATGAGGCAGATACCTGGAGTTCATTCTAAAGATTTAACAAAACTTCTGAGTTGAACAGCCGAATTCTAAAGCCAATCAGGGTGGTGTCACAATGAGAAAGTCTTTCTGTTAGGGGAACGGGATATTTCGAATGCAAGAGAGACTCAGACGACAATGATCATGCAAAAGCAAGGAGCAGTTTTATTTCCAGCTAGCTGGGGCTACTCAGCAAAAGTGGGTCCAAGGTTCCCAGTCACCTGGAGCCGCCCCGAAATGAACACAAGCTCAATTTATATACTGTTGCCAAGGATGAGGTTACAGGAACTGGGAGGTTATTTTGGTACAAAAAGGGACAAGATTTTTGCAAGGACTTGTCTTTCTGTACAGCACTACCTCACACTTGTTTTTCTGCACAGTACAGCACTTCCTCACACTTGTTGCACAGCACAGCACTTCCTCCTGGGGCCCTGACAGCAAGCCGGTTACAGAAGCAGAACAGCACTATAGTTAAAAGGGTCACAGGAAACAAACATTTTTATTTTCCAGACTCTCCTTCATTTCCTGCATGGATTTCCTTCCAAGTCACTGAAACTCTCACTTATTTTGCCCATCAATTAAACATGGGCTTCACTCTGTCTTGGTACTTACCTCCACAGTGCTCATGGTGGGTTAACTCTGCATCCTGAATGACAGTATATATGGTACCTATATATTCTGCCTTTCCACCCACTTGGATGGCTTTCTAGAAGAGCTAGACCCCAGATGTCAACTTACCTGTGGCTCTCCAGGGAAGTACATACTGACCTCAGTAAAAAATAAATAAATAAATAAATAATAAAAAAATATGTATATATATATATATATTCTGAGGGGAACTATCTTATGGGTATGTTTCTGAGGTTAAAAAATGAGAAAAAAAACGATAACAAAAATCCCCAATCAAGCCTGGCATGGTGGTGTGCACCTGTAATCCCAGCTACCTGGGAGGCTGAGGTTAGGAATCACTTGAGTCCACCGGTTCCTGACAACCCTGGGCAACACAGTAAGACCTAGTCTCTAAAATAAAAACCCCCAATCTGCAGTAGAAATATCCTTTGGGTAATTTTCCTGGGGGTCAAAATCTCCTTTAGATTCATTCAGAGGAGAAGTGTTCAGGGTATGGACTCATGGGGTGGAAAATCTAAACTGAAAGGCATTCCAAGCAAAAGTGTCTTTTGGGTAAGTTTTCCTCAAGTGAACATTATTTTTGATCTGAGGTAAAGTATCTTTGGGCATGTTTCTCTGGGGTGAGAAGTCCCTATGAAGACCATTTTGAGAAGTATCCTTTTGGTTGATTTTCCTGAGGTGAGAAGTCCACAAACGTCATCTTGAGGAGAAGTAAACTCTGGGTCTGTTTCTCTGATATAAAAAATCGCTATAAAAGAGAATATGAGTAGAAAGATCTTTTGGGTATGTTTCTCTGAGATGAAAAACTTCTAAAGCAGAACTTCTGAGGAGAAGTACCCTTGGATATGTTTCCCTGAAGTGAAAATTCCTTATAAAAGACATTCTGAAGAGAAGTAGCTTTGGGGTGATTTCTCTGAGGTGAAACAGCCAATAAAGGCATTCTGAACAGAAACATCTTCTGAATGTGTTTCTCTGAGGTGAAAAGTTCCTGAAAAGGGCATTTTGAGGAGAAAATATCCCTTGTGTAGATATTTGAAGTAAAAAAAATCCTATAAAAGGTATTTTGAGGAGACGTTATCTTGGGGTAGGTTTTTCTGAGTTGAATAATTCCTATAGTAGATACTATGAGAAGTATCATTTGGGTAAGTTTCTTAGAGGTGAAAAAGCCCTATAAAAGTCATTTTTTTTGGTTGGTTTGTTTGTTTTTAGAGACTAGGTCTCACTATGTTGTCTGGTGTAGTCCTGAACCCGTGAACACAAGTGATCCCTAACCTCAGCCTCCCAAGGCTGAGATTACAGGTCCACACCATCATGCCCAGCTAGAAGTCATTCTGTAGAGAAGTATTTTTTTGGGTAGGTGTCTATAGGTGAGAATTCCTGAAAAAGATATTTTTGATATGAGGTGAAAAGTCCCATAATCAAGTCTGTGAAGAAGTATCCTTTTGGTATGTTTCTCTGAGATAAATTATGCCTATAATCAACACTAGGAGGAAAAGTACCTTTTGGGTAATTTTCTTAGGTTCAAGAGTTTCTTTAAAAGCTGCTCTGAAGCCGGTGTAGTGGCGCACGCCTGTAATTCAAGCGCTGGGAGACTGGGGCTAGGGATCTTTTGAGTCCACAGATTCGATTACCTGGGGCAACAAAGCAAGACCTGGTCTTCGAAAAAGCAGCCGGGTACTGTGACAGGCACCTGTAATCCCAGCTACCTGGGAGACTGAGGCTGAGGATCGCTTGAGTCCGCAGTACCCCAGGCAACATAGTTAGACCTAGTCTCAAAAACAAAAAAATAGCCGGGTGTGGTGGCAAGCTGTAATCACAGCTACCTGAAAGGCTGAGGCTAGTGATCACTTGAGTCTGCAGATTCAGGACCACCCTGGCAATAGTGAGACCTATTCTCAAAAAAAAAGCTATTCTGAGAAGTGTTTTATGTATACTTTACAGAGGGGGAAAATCTATATTAAAGGAAACCTGAGCAGAGGTATCTTTGGGTGGTCTCCTCCTAGGTGAAAAATCCCTGTGAAATTCATTTTGAGGTGAAGTATCTATTGGGTACGTTTCTCTGAGGTGAAAAATTCCCTTCCGAGACTTTCTGAAAAGCATATTTTGGGCAATTTTCTCTGAGGTGAAAAGTCCTGTAGAAGACATTCTGAGGAGAAGTATCCTATCAGCATGTTTCTCTGAGATGAAAAATCCAATCAAAGACCTTTTGAGAAGTACCCTTTGGGTATGTTTCTCTGAGGTGGAAAATCTCTATAAAGTCCATTCTGAGAAGTATTTTTAGGAGGTTCCTCTGAGATAAAAATTATGTATAAATGACAGTCTGAGGAGCAGTATCTTTGGGGTATGCTTCTCTGAGGTGAAAAATTCCTATAAAAGGCTTGTGGTGAAGAAGACTCTTTTGGGTGCTTACTCTGAGATGGACAGCCCCTATGAAAAGCATTCTGAGAAGTAAATTTGGAGTATATTTTCCTGAGGTGAAAAGCTTTGGGTAGGTTTCTCTGAGGTAAAATGCTGTTATAAAGTACCTTCTGAGGAAAATTATGTTTTGGGTGGGTTTCTGTGAGGTGAAAAATCCTTGTAAAAGACATTCTGAGCAGATGCATCCTTTGGGTATGTTTCTCTGAGGTGAAAAGTCCTTATAAAGGACATTCTGAGGAGACATTTATTTGGTGAGTTGCCTGAAGTGATAAATCCCTAGAAGATAAAGGAGAAGTACTTTTTGGCAGGTTTCTACCAGGTGGAAAATCCATATAAATGACAATCTGACGAACTGAGCAATAGCATCTTTTCAGTATGTTTCCTGAGGTGAAAACTCATATAAAAGACATTCATAAGTGAAGCATCCTTTGAGTAGGTTACTCTGAGATTGAAAGTTTCTATGAAAAAATAAATTTGTGGAAAAGTATCTTTTGGGTATGTTTCTTGAGATGAAAATCCTCTATAAAAACTTTCTGAGGAGAAGTGTCTTCTGGGTATGCCTCTCAGAGGGCAAATCTGTTTAAAATCTATCCTGAGAAGAAGACTTTAGCTTTGTTTTCCTGTTGCGGAAAATGTATCTTAACATACATTCTGAGCAGTAATATCTGTTGTGTAATGTCGCCTGAGGTGAAATGTCTTTTAAGCACGAGTCTCTGAGGTTAAAACTGTATAAAAAACATCCAAAGAAGAAGCATCTTTTGGGTTGGTTTCTCTGATGTGAAAAAAAAAATCCCTGTAATTGACAATGTAAGAAGAGGTATCTTTGGGGATGTTTCTTTGAGGTGAAAAGCCTGTATAAAAGACATTTGGAGGAGAACTATCTTTTGGGTACATTTCTGTGAGATGAAAAATTAGTTAACAGTCTGAGTGGAAGTAACTTTTGGGTATGTACCTCTGAGGCAAAATAATTCGTCTTCTGGACTGGAAACTTCTTTTTTTTTGAGACTAGGTCTCGCTATTTTTGCCTGTGGAGCCGCAGGCTCTCGTTGCCCAGGGTACCACGGACTCAAGCCATCCCCAGCCTCAGCCTCCCAAGCAACTGGGATGACAGGTGCATGCCACCACACCCAGCTATTTTTTTGGAACTAGGTCTCGCTACGGGCCCTAGGTGGGACTCGAAC
Organism: Uropsilus gracilis; assembly: GCA_004024945.1. Lineage (NCBI taxonomy): Eukaryota > Metazoa > Chordata > Mammalia > Eulipotyphla > Talpidae > Uropsilus > Uropsilus gracilis. Next base: position 7,644 of record PVHY01027008.1, read on the forward strand.
CACGATCCCTAGCCCCGGCTGCTTCATAGGCTGAAGCTTACAAGCACGAGCCACCGTGCCCGGCCCTGGAAACTTCTTTTGGTCACTTTTCTCTGAGGTGCAAAGTCACAAAAATGACATTCTGAGAAGTATCTTTGGTGCAGACCATTCTGAGATGAACAGTGCCTAAAAGATTTTTAGAGAAGGATCCTTTACATGGGGTTCCCTGAGGTGAAAGGTCCCTATAGAAAGACATTCTGATGAGAATTATCCTTTGTATCAGTCCATCTTAGATAGAAAATCTGCATAATCTACAATCTACAATCCAAGGAAAAATATCTTTAGGGTTGCTTTCTCTGAAGTGAAAAAAATTCCACTAAAGCACACTCTGAAGACAAGTTTTTTGTTTTTTTTTATAGATTCTGTGAGGTGAAGAATCCCCATAATCCATACTTTGAGGGGATCTATCCTTTGGTCATGTTTCTCTGAGGTAAAATATCCCTTTAATCAACAGTAGATATATCCTTTGAGTAACTTTCCTGGGGGTCAAAAGCTCCTTTAAAGCCATTCAGTGAAGTGTTCTGGGTATGGATTCTGATAGGGTGTGCTATCCCCCCCACCCCATTGTCTCCTGTTTAAGATTGCAGATTTCAAAGACAGGTATGCTAAAATGTGAGAATGACCTTAGTTGGAATTTCCCTTCAGGGAGATGGAGGGGGAGAAAGAAGTGAAATGGTCAAGGTGAAACAGATTTCCTGGAAGGCGGGAAATCAGGGTATATAAAGGATGTGCAAACAAAGAGAAGGATTGGATTTGGATTCTAATATGGAGATCGGATAGAGAGAGAGCTTCAGTGGAGGAGAGATGGGAATCGGCCATCTTGTAAAGATGTGAGCCATGTGAGCTTGGCCATGTGGCCACCGGGGGCCTGCAACCCTTGGCTGGCCCAGACTGGCAGCATGTGTGCTGAATGCAGTTAAGGAGTTTGCAGATTAGAACTCTGTGTTGGAGTTTGTTTTGCTGAGTTTAACTTGTGTCTGCGAGAGGCCATGAAAGTTAGGCCTGAGAAGAAAGTGAACTTAGCTGGGTCTGGTACCATGACATTTCTGCTACCTGAAGGTGACAAGGAGAACACAGCGTGGAAGACAAGGAGGAGCAAGCCAAGGGAGCAGCCAAAGGAACATGCCTTCAAGTGTCTGGAGGTGGACTCTGACTGGACATTGGTGAGATGATCAGGACTGAGAGACTGAGGATTTCTGGGCAATCTGGGAAAGGACTTTGGACAATGCTGAGAAAGGTTTTGGACAATGTTGAAGTAATCTGAGTCTTATATGTTTCTTTTGTAGTTATTAGGATAATTAGAAATCACTTTGTTAGAAATAAATTAGTCTGCACTGATAGTCTCGCATTGGTTTGGTATTTTGGCTGAGAAGGCTGGGGATGGTGATAAGAACCCACGAATGTAAAGTTTTAACTGTGTTTTAAAGTTTTTCTTTTTAGGTCTGAAAGAGGGAAAGAAAGCAGAGAGAAGCTACTAGCTGATGTTTGTATATCAATAGTAGGCAGGTACAGTGAAAATGCTAATGGCCTACTTGTATCCTACTTTGAGAGAAGCATGCAGATAGGTGTATCCAGTTAAAGTTAAAGTCAGAAAGTCTTTATACCCTGTTTCAGATTCCAGGGTGGAAAAATCTATATTAAAAGGCATTCCAAGCATCAAGTCTCTTTTAGAGTAAGTTCTCCTCAAGTGAACATTCTTCTTTTGGATGTGATTCATTGAGGTGAAAAGTTCCTATAAAGAACACCCTGAAGAGAAGTATCTTTTTGGTAGGCTTTTCTCAGGAGTCCACAAAAGACATACTGAGGAGAAGTACACTCTGTGTCTGTTTCTCTGAAATGAAAAATCTCTGTAAAAGACAATGTGAGTAGAAGTATCTTTGGGATATGGTTTCTCTGAGATGACAAGTTCCTAAAACAGACCTTCTGAGGAGAAGTATCTTTGGGTATGTTTCTCTGAAGTGAAATTCCTTATAGAAGACATTCTGAAGAGAGGTAGCTTTTGGGTTGGTTCCTCTGAGGTGAGACATCCAATAAAGGCATTGTGAACAGAAACATCTGAATATATTTCTCTGAGGTGAAAAGGTCCTGGAGTGCACATTCTGAGGAGAAAATATCTTTTGTGTAGATTTTCAAGTCCCTATAAAAGGCATTCTGAAGGCATATCTTTGGATAGGTTTCGCTGCGTTGCATAATCTCTGTAGTATATACTATGAGAAGTAGCATTTGGGTAAGATTGTGGTGAAAAAAATCCCTATAAAAGTCTTTTTTTTTTTTTTGAGATTAGGTCTCGCTCTGTTGCCTGGGGTACCACAGACTCAAGTAGTTGCCTGGGGTACCGTGGACTCAAGTGATCCCCAGCCTCCCAGGTAGCTGGGATTACAGGCATCTGCCATGCGCCTACCTGATTTTTCGAGACCTAATCTCACTATGCTGCCAGGGGTAGTCTTGAACCCGTGAACTCAAGTGATCCCAAGACTTTTTGCCTCCCAGCGCTTGGACAATAGGCGCACATCACCATGCCCGGCTAAAAGTCTTAAGAGAAGCATTTTTTGGGGTAGGTGTCTGTAGGTGAGAATTCCTGTAAAAGATTTTTAATATGAGATGAAAAATCCCATAATCAACAGTCTGCAAAGAAGTATCCTTTTGGTATATTTCTCTGAGATAAATTATGCCTATAATCAACAATATGAGAAAAAAAGTATCTTTTCAGTAATTTTCCTGGGTTCAAAAGTTTCTTTAAAAGCCACTATGAAAAGTGTTTTGGGTATCATTTACTGAGGGGGATTATCTGTATTAAACTGGTACAGGGTGACTTGGCTGGATCAGTAGCCAGGGCCTCTGGTAGTGACGTAGTTGAAAATTGTGTTGGATGCCATACTGTTTTGGTGGGCAGGGTCTGAGAGAAAGACCTGCAAGAATAAATAAGAAGTGCATAAAGGCTCAGAAAAAGAGGAGCAGGAGAGAGGCAGGAGAGATGAGAATGGCGGACCAGTAAGGAGCAGCCCAAGTGGTCAGACTGGGCAGAAGTCCCATGCAAGAGTGAGCTGGTGGTGCTGAGGAACCATGGTGTGAGAGTGGATGGCAGAGGTGTAGCTGCTTTGGAGTCGGATGCCAGAATGGCAGGCTGGGGGTGACCAGGGGCTGCTGAGGGCAAGCCTGGTGGATTTGGCCAAACACCGCCAAAGGTGGGCCTGGTAAAGGAAGTGCGTGGAGTGCAGTGAGGTGGCATAGAAGCTTGCTGGAAAGCTGATATCTGGGAAAGCCAGGGATTTGGAAAAGTGATTTTGCACCAGTATTTGCTAGAAATGTTTGAAGAACCTTGGTGAAGCTGAGCAGCTCGGAATGCTGGGAGAGAGAAGTAAAGAGAAGATGAAAAAAAAAAGACTGGATTTTGCAGAGTGCCTGCCTCAGGTTTAGAGGGGCAAAGGGGCACCGTCTTGAACATGTGTCTTTGGGACCTTTGGGACTGTAGAGAGGTCCCCTAGACACACAGACAAGAATCTTAAGTCTAATTAAAAAGAGACATTATTAACTGATCAGGACTGTCTCCCCCATAATAACAGGCAGAGGACAGTGCCCACCATTAGGAAAAAAATTATATTCTCAAAGCAAGATGCAGAAGCAAACACAAAAAACAAGAAAAAAAAAAACAAAGATGTGAGTCAAGCTCTTATCATTGTCTGTTGTCCTATCTCCTAAGTGTAACAAATACTTGAGCAAGAACCTTGAGAGCTTCTGCTTCAAGGAAGAATTTAACTCTACAGAGCTGGGCATGGTGGCGTGTTTCTGTAAGTGACAGCCTATGGAGTCACAGCTGGGACTGGGAATTGCAGTTTGAGACTTGCATGAGGCAACATGACGAGACCTAGTCCCAAAAAAATAGCTGGGTGTGGTGGTATGTGCCTGTAATCCAAGCTACCTGGGAAGCTGAGACTGGGGATTGCTTGAGTGCGTGGTACCCTGGGCAACGTGTTCCATGGGCAAAAATAGTGAGACCTAATCTCAAAAAAATATATAGAATTTAACCCTACATGTCACCATGAAAACCTGACCTCATTTTCCTGAGCCTCATCCAGCTGAAATCAGGTAAAAAATGGGCAGAAGCCTCCAACTAGCAAGCCATAGGAAAAAAGTGACATTCAAAAAATGAGGCTTCTGCCACCCAGTTTTCTTACCAGATCCATCTCACCCAGGCTGAACAGTTGCCAGTCAAATGCAATTTAAACAACTTGTTTTACTAACAAGGGAAATTCACCAGGAAAATGAAAAGTGGCCAGTTGTTTCACCCCAAGTACCATTTAGTCCGAAAGTCCCAAACATATGTCCAATATGGTGCCCCTCCAAACCTGAGGCACCCTGCAATGTCCAGCCTTTTGCTGGTGTCTTCTCTTGGCTTCTTTTCCAGTGTTCTGTGCTGCTCCGGTTCTCCAAGGCTCTTCAAATTTCTTCCACAATTGCCAGTGCAAACTCAGATTTCCAAATATGCCATCTTGCTGCAACTCCACACGCTTTCTCTACCAGGCCCACCTTCAGTGGCATCTGGCCACATTCACCAGGCTTGCCCTCAGCAGCCCCCGGTCACCCACAGAATGCCATTCTGGCATCCGATTCCACACCAGCTACTTACTTCTCTGCCGGCCACTCTCCCTCCATGACTCCTTGCCACCTCCAGCTTATTCTTCAGGGAGTTTCCCCTAGCAGGCCATGTGGGCCTGTTCTGTCAGTCTACAATTCTCATCTCCTTCCTCCTTTTTCCTTTTTTTCTCCTTGTTCCCCCCTTTTATACACCCTCTCTTCCCACTTCCCATTTTCTCTCCCGGTTTTTCAGACTCCACCCACCAGGGCATTTTGGCACCAATACAATTTTTTTTTTTTGAGGCTAGGTCTTGCTATGTTGCCTGGGGAACCACAGACTTTCATATCCCGGGGTACCCTGGACTCAAGCCATCCCCAGTCTCAGCCTCCCAGGTAGCTGGGATTACAGGCACACACCACTACTCCCAGGTATTTTTTGAGACTAGGTCTCGCTATGTTGCCCTGGGCGGGTCTCAACCCTGCGGACTCAAGCGATTTCCAGTCTCAGCCTCCCGCATTCTAGGCTGGGATTAAAGTTGCACGTCACCACGGTTGGCTCCCAATACAATTTTTAACTGCCTCACTACCCTGTATCACTGACACATTATCACGCTGTCACAGGAACTGAACAGGAATTGGGATAAAATAACCAGCCACTTGTGGCAGTAAGGACTTTTTGTTTTCCTGGTTAATTTTCTTTGTTAATAAAACACTGTTGTTTAAATAGCATTTTACTGGCAACTGTCAGGAGCTGTGTGTGCTCTCATTATTAGCCTGCCTTGATAAAGCTGTTGAAATGGAATACCACCTTCAGATGGAGTAAGTTTGGCCTACTCCAAAGTTGAGTAGGCCTACTCGAGAAGTTTTAGGTGATTCCACTCTTGTTGTTTGTTGATGACAATAGAAGTCTGGTGCAGAATAAACTGGGGACCACAGTCTAGAGAGAGAGAGGCTGTGAGCCACTTCTGTCAGGGTCTTCTTGTCTCAACGTCAATCCTTATTCTCTTTCCGGACCTTTCCATTATGTCGGGGCTGGCTGGACAGACAATAGCTACCCGAGGGTGTTAAGAATCTGGGTGGTGGAAGCAGCATTTTAATTGCTTTTTTTCTTTTGGCTTGTTGGTCAGAGGTTTCTGGCCCTTCTTGCACCCAATATCAAAATGATATCTGAGCAGAGGTATCTTTGGGTAGTCTCCTCCTAGGTGAAAAATCCCTGTAAAATTTATGTGAAGTATCTTTTGGGTATGTTTCTCTGAGGTGAAAAACCTCATTAAAGACATTCTGAGAAGTATCTTTTTCGTAGGTTTCTCTGAGAGGAAAAATTCATATAAAGTACATCTGAGAAGCATTTTTTTGTAGGTTCCTCTGAGGTGAAAATTCTTTATAAAGGACAATCTGAGGAGCAGTCTTGATAGCGAGGGAGTCTGGAGGATTTTTATTCCAGTCATTGTGGATGCAGACATTGGGGTTGGGGCTCTAGAAGCCCCCAGAATTTGAGATGAAGGATTTGAGCTTTTGCTGTGAAGCAGCTCCACTAGCTGGGCCTTGCTAATATTGGCAACATGTTTGCAAATGGAAGCAGAGTGGTAGCTTGTAGCCTAGTGAAATAAAGGGCCCAGGCTGCAGCTCCAGGGGAGAGTTTTGTGTAGTTGCCCTGGGAGCACTGCTGTTTTGAAGCAGGTAGAGGTGCCTGAAGCTGTGGCTGCTGCAGGCTGGGGGGAAGTAAAGCTGCTATGCTAGGGGGAGTAGAAGCAAGAGGAGGAACTGGGGACCCTGGAGTGAAAAAGGCAAAAGAGAAGACTGGAAGCTGACCTTGGAGAGCTTGGAACTAGGAAGAACTGGAAAGCATGGAGCTTGAAACTCGGAATTTGTGTCTGGTTAAAAACTGGACTTTGTAAAATGCCTGCTTTAGGTCCCTTCAGTTTGGAGGGGTGGAGAGGAGCCATCTTGGACTTGAACTTCTTTGATTCATCTTGGGAGTGTTTTTGGGACTTTGGAACTGAATAGTGAGTGGGGCAAGGTAACTGGCCACTTGTGGCCTTAGTGACTTTTGGTTTTCCTTGTTAATAAATCTTGTTGTTTGTATTGCTTTGTGACTCTTGCAACTGCTGCTCTAGTGGGAAGAGCTGGGGGATTTTAAAAGTGCCACTATTTTGGTTTGCTGGCTTGAGCGATTAATGAAGCCAGATCCTCAATGTGGGCAGTATTGAAGCTGGGACCCCTATATGGGCAGTATTGAAATTTAAGCATTGATGTCCTTAGCTGTGTCTGAACAACACAGAGGTAAAAGAGACCTAAACAGGAAGGGTATCTACTTTGCTGCAAAGGTAGGTGGGGAAGAGGAAATGTAGGTGGGTAGAGGGAAATTGAAGCCTTTGACTTTTAGGAGAAAAAGGAAAAAAAAGATTAAAAAGGAAAGGAGCAGAGACTGGAGGTGAAATCGTGTGAAAAGGAAAAAAAAATCTTTTTGCCTTAAACTTAACTGAACACCTATGCCTGCTTCTCCCTAGGAAGCAGCTCCAAGCAGTTCATTAGCATTTTCACTGTTCACCTGCTATTTGTATGCAAACATCAGCTACCAGCTTCTCTCAGCTCTCTCCCCCTCTCTCAGATCTGAAAAGGAAAGAAACTTAGAAACACAGTTTAAACTTTAAACTAGTTTGCCTCAATTTACCCTTTTCTAAACTTCCGTGGGTTCTTTCCACCACCCCCAGCCTTCTCACCAAAAATCCCAAGTCAAAAGCAAGACTATCAGAGTGCAGACTAATTTATTGCTAACAAAGTGATTTCCTAATTACTACAAAAGAAACATGTAAGTCAAACTCCGATGACTTTAACATTGTCCAAAACCTTTCTCAACATTGTCCAAAGTCCTTTCCGCAGATTATCCAAAAATCCTCAATCTCTCCATCCTGATCATCTCACCAAAATCAGCCAGTCAGAGTCCATCTCCAGATGCTCAAAGACATCTTCCTTTGGTGTGCTCCTTTGTCGCGCTCCAGCTCCTCCATGCCGTCTTTTCCTTGTCCTTCTCCAGGTAGTAGACTCTTCATGGTACCAGACCCAGCAAAGTTCACTTTCTTTTTTTCAGGCCTGACCTTCACACGGCCTCTTCCAGACACGAGTCAAACTCAGCAAAACAAACTCCAACACGGAGTTTAAATCTCCAAACTCCTTAACTGCCTTTAACACACATGCTCCTAGCCTGGGCCCACCAGAGGCTGCAGGCCCAAGTCTTGGCCACATGGCCAAGCTCATACGGCTCACATCTTCATCCCACAAAATGGCAGAAACCAAACCTGAATCTGAATTTCAATCTAATCTCCATTCCTTTGTTTCAAACCTCTTTATCCTTATTTCCCACCTTCCAGGAACAGCTCCTGAATTATCCCATTACAAAGAAAAATAACTGTTTTACTTCTTCCTTTCTCTTGTATCTTTCTGAAAGGAAATTCTAATTAAGGCCATTCTCCCATTTTAGCATGTCTTCCTTGAAATCTGCAATCTTAAACAGGAGACAATGATACAGAGTGGGGAAGTGTTGGGGGTGTGGCGCCCCCTATCAGAGGGACAGACTTTTGGGGAAAAGAGACATGAGAATGTCAAGCGGGTAAAGAGTAGTCCAAGTGACCAAGCTGGGCAGAAGCTCCCTGGAAGGTTGGGCTGGTGGTGGCAAGGAGCCATGGTGACCAGTAGAAGAGTGACCAGTATGGAGAGTGCGGCACCACAGCAAGGTGGCATAGTGAGCTGGTACCTGGAGATAGATAGGAATTTGGAAAGCTGATCTGTGCATCAGCAATTGTGGAAGAAGTTTGAAGAGACTTGGAGAAGCGGAGCAGCTCTGAATGTGGAGAGAGAAGCGAAGAGAAGACACTGGAGAAAGACTGGAATTTGCAGAGTGCATATCTTTTAGGTTTGGAGGGGCAAAGGGGCACCATCAAGGACATGTGTCTTTGGGAACTTTGGGACTGAAAATGGTGACTGGGGTCAGGTAACTGGCCACTTGTGACTTTAAGGACTTTTTGTTTTCCCTGTTGAATTCCTTTGTTAATTGTTAGGAGTCATGTGTAATGAAGAAGAAATTGAGATGGAAGAGACGGATAGCGATCTGTGAGGCTAACCCACAGAACAGGGATCCTGGCAAGCATGTCCAGGTCCAACTTTAATGAAGTCGAGATGCCACATATATACCCCAGCCAGGAAATGTTATAATGATGTCATGAGGAAGTAGAAAAGCGTTTGTGACATGCAGTAGGCAGGATGGGGGGGATGGCAATAACAGGAGAATTTACCTTTGGGGGCAACAGTCATTACTAATAGGTCCTATGTCTCTTGGGACATTCCAAAGAGGTTAGGAAGCTGGGTTACAGGTGAGAGATGTGCTATGGCCCACCCTCTAGTGTGCCAGAGGGGGCTAGAGAGATAGGAGGTGTTGGAATGTAAAAG
>PVHY01027009.1:0-16706 GCA_004024945.1 Uropsilus gracilis
ATCATACTTTCAGAGTTCAAATCATATTAAAAACTTCTTCAAAACTTGCCATATTAGAATAGAAAGAGACGCACACATATACACACACAAATGGTGAGTTGACATCCCAGAAATAAGCGCACACTTTTATAGATAGTTAATCTACAACAAAACAGTCAAAAATAGAATTGAAGAAAGGAGTATTTTCAACAAATGGTAATTGGAAAAGTGGAGAGGCACATGCAAAAGAATGAAAGTATACCAGTATCTATCACACCAGAAGTTTACTCAGCCTGGAGAAAAGACTCAGAAGTAAAACCTGAAACCATAAGATACTTAAAAGAAAACACAGGGAAAACACCCCATGGCACTGACTTCAGAGATGTGTTTTTGGATTTGTCTCCCAACAGCAAGGAAAATAAAATATCAACAATAGAGACTACATCCAACTAAAAAGCTTCCGCAAAGTGAAAGAAACTATCACTAAATAAAAAGACCTCCTCTTGAATGGGAGAAAAAATGTGTGTACTGTACAAGGTCTACAAGGAACTCATACAACTCAACAAAAGAGAACAAATAATCCAATGGAAAAAGGACAGAAGGGCTAAGTGTTGCCATGGATGTGGAGAAAAAGGAACCCTCATGTACAGTGTTGGTGGGAATACAGATCCTATACCTATAGAACACAATATAGGGACATCTTATCATATTAAAAATGGATCTACCATAGTACCCAACAATTTCATTTCTGGTTATCTACCAGGAGAACACAGAAACAATAACTCCATGGACTAAATGTAGTCCTCTGGTTATTGGAGCACTATTTGTAGTACCTTACCCACGAAAACAACCTAAGTCTTCAAAAAGGTTAGTGGATTAGGGAGATGTAGTATAGAGTAGACTGCTACTTAGCTGTTAAAAAAGATGAGTCCTTACCATCTGCAACAACATGGTGAAACTGGAGGAATTATGGTAAGTGAAATAAGTCAAAAGGAGAAAGATTAATACTAGATGGTGTCACTTAATGTGATTGCCAAAATGAATTAACAATACTTAATGAGTGTCTGGTACTCTGCAGGGGTTTATTGAAGGAATGAATAAATGTTTCTTATCTGGTATAATATATACAAGATAAATATATATATATATAGTGTGTGTATATATATATATATATAGTGTGTGTGTATATATGTACATATCTTGTATAATATATCTTGTATCACAGATCGATATATAAGTTATTGATGGAGCTTTTGACGAAGTAACAAAATGCAATGCTTGTAGGCATGAACTTGAAAGAATACTTTGGAAAGGGAGTGTACCTCTGTATACTATGTAAACACAATGCTCTCACAAATAACTGGTGAGGTAATACACCATGATCACTGCAGAGTAGTCTAGAGGGTCATTTATCTCTTCAATCTCTCCATTTATTAGGTTTTTCTTATTTACTCTGTTCATTGCTCCCATGACTCCTTAGCATTGCAGTCTCCATCATTCAAGCACAGGAATTGCCACGTTGTCCTGGAAAGCTCCCAAATTGGCCACTCTCTAACTGATAGGAAATGGAGTTTTGGGTAGAGATAATTTAGTGTAGAAGTCCAGCAGTGAAGGGTCACATACAGACACACTAAAGAAGAAAAGGGACTAGAAAGAGTTGCTTAAAAAGGCACCAAGGAGCCCTTAGAAAAATCTAAGATCAAGCAAGAAATGTCATAGTCATAAGACAGTAAACAATAATACAAAAACCATCACCTCCATTCTAACAATTTTATGATTAATGGGGATTGAAGTACACAAGTCAATTAAGGACAGTTCCTTTGGTGTATTTATTTCATTTCAATGGTCTAAAAATCTGGTTTAAATTTTTTTTAATGTAGTGTTACTATCTCACTATATCTAATTCCCCGGTTCTCCCTGCAAACTAATAATGGGAGTTTTAAACCAGGGTGTCTCACTATATTAAATATGGTTAATAGGGTGAAATGAACCAATGATATTTTTTAAACTTTATATGAGGATTACAACAGCAATTAAACAATTAGGGAAATCTCAGATCTTTTCAGGAAAGACAAAATTGTATTCCCCTAAATTATATCATCAGAGACTGTACTCTGTTCCTGCTCACTCTTATACTTGAGATGCTTCACTAAATTCTCTGGGATCATAACTGTACATCTATTATTAAGTAAAACAGCTTTTTAAGGAAAAGACAAATGGGAGGCAAAAGGCGAAAGAATTAAAAGAGTTCAGGAGAGAGTGAGCTAGTCAAACATGAAAGCAAGCTTTCTCATGGAACGGTAGTGCTGAGATAAAACTGCAAAGACAGTTGAAAGATACTAGGGCTAAATAATAAATGAATCATGCACTGAGAGAAGTAGAGGGAACTTGGAACTAACAAATATTCTGACAACATGATTTTTTAAAAGATCTATATTTCAATCCTAAAGCCTAAAGGTGTGAGGAACCTACTTTAGTAAGAAAGGTGATTTTCCCTGCCAGGCACAAGGATTAAGATATTCACCCATTAAAAAAAAATTACAGTGACAGGCATGTAAGGATTTTAATAAAAATGTAAATTATGACCTTAAATATAAACAAACAAAAAAACCAGACTGTTACTTCCAAGCTGGCATGAAAACCTTACTGAACTGACATTAGCAGGGAAAGGAAATTTCAGTGTCATATTCGAATTACTACAGTCAAAAATCTGTTTGCAAAGCAATCTCCACTATGTTTTCATAGAGTAGACAAGTGATAATTATAAAATAATCATGAAATGTCAAACATGTAAGGAATAAATTCTATTCTGGTTAGGGCAAAGTAATTTATACAGAAGAAACTCAATAATATTAAAATCAATAATGTCCCATAATCAATACATTAGTTTAACATGTCAAATATGTAAACCTATATAAATAAACTAGAAAAGAATACGTATTTAAAGTAACCAAAGGTAAGGAAAACAGTCATAAGTAAAAATGAAAGTCTATTGTTGAGCATTAACTCTTATGTGTTAATATAGGTAGTTGAATTTGATAAATATTTCTATGAATCAATGATGACTTTAAGAGAAAGGGCTGTGGAATAAACTAGAAACAACAGAACACTAAAATACTATATTCAACACCAAAGCAAATATGCTAAATTTCAGGCTTGTTAGCTTTATCACTGCAGGAGCCCAAGTGAATACTATGACGTATATATTCATATCAAATGAAACAATATAAAATACAAATTTTGACTAAGTTCTTTCATTCAGAAAGGTAGATTGTACAACCTAATCAGAACTTTTTTCTGAAAACTTTAATTGAATTTTCAGTAATGTGTTTACAGCAAAACTGAGTTGGGGGGGGCAGAATTTTCTGTCTGCTTCTCCCACACATGTACAGCCTCCATCATGATCAACATCCCCCACCAGATTAGTTCATTTCTGGTTGCTGATTACCCTACACCAACACATCATTCCCACAAGAAGCCCACAGCTGACAACAGAGTTCACCCTCAGCGTGAGACACTGTACATGAATTTCAACCATGGGATGTATACATTTTACTAGAATCATATGGAATATTTTCACCATCACAAAAACCTTTCTGTTCTCCCTAGTCATTTCTTGCACTCTCCAGTCCCTGATAACAAGTGACTATCTCCATGAATTTAATTTTTTCTCACAAAGTCATACAGTTGGGATTTAGGTAGTCAATAGTCTTTTCAGATTGGCTTTTTCCATTTATTAAAAGGCATTTAAGTTTCTCCATGTCTTTACAGAATCTGCTGTGTGTTTTTGTTTGCTTGTTTGTTTTTAGTGCATACTAATACTCCACTGCCTCAATGTACTACAGTAGTTAACTTTTCACTTTTCAATTGAAGGATGTTTTGCTTACTTTAGACTTTGGGCAATTGTGAACACAGCTGTTATGCACAACTGTGTGTAGGTTTCTGTGTGGAGATCAGTTTTTAATTTGTCTGAGTAAATATCAAGGCTCATACTTAAATGGTAAAAGTCTGTTGAGTTTTATAAAATACCACTGAACTATTTCCAAACCATGAAGCTGTCTTTCAAGGTGAGACCTGCTTTTCAAGACCTGCTTTCAAGGATAGCCAAAAACATACCCTGGCTCATTCAGAACAGATAGCAGCAATCAATATGAAAAAAAAAATATTAATGTACCACATACATTTTCTTATACAGAGCTTTAAAATAAATCAGGCAAGTGACAGAAATAAAGTAATACATTTTCCCAGAAAATAAGCCATTTTAGAAGTTGTGGATTAGTTCTTATTACTCTTGCAGAAGAATCTAAAACTGAATCTCACAAATCACTGAGAATAAGCATGCTGAACATAAGGGGAAGTTACTTTGACTCATTTGGGATCGTGGACTAAGATTCTGAAATTTGTTAAAGTATTCAGCACAAATCATGAAGAAATCAAGGACATGGAAACAACCCAATGTCCCAAAACAGATGAATGGGTGAAAAAGACATGGTACATATACACAATGGAATATTACTCATCAATTAAAAATGACAAATTAGATGAATTTATGATAACATGGACACACCTAGAAGAAATCATATTAGCAGAAACAAGTCAAAAAGATAAAGACAGACACTAAATGGTTTCACTATTATATGGGATTTGGGAAAGATAAACAAAAAGCTATGAAGAAAAGTCAAAAACAAACAACAACAAAAAAAGCTAACAACCAAATTGAAGTACACAACTCCAGGTGTGGGGGGGAGGGACAGAGGGGGAATGATCAGAGAGAGTGGGGAGGTGAATCCCAGGAATTACAAAGATGTGAAATTTATATTTAAATAAATTATTTGATGTTTAAAAAAAATCATGAAGTAATCACTTTCATTTGTTTCATTATAGGTAAAAGCGACACCCCCTGGCAGTGGAGTAAACTGGGGAAGATAAGACTAAAGCACAGCTTCCCTCTTGCCTGCTGAAGAAACTGTTTTCCTGTTAAAAAGTAACTTAGATATGACCTCCTGTGTGAGGGCTTCTGTGTAAATTCTCCTTCTATACTTCAGGAACATCTTATACACACATCTGCGTGCACATACATGGCTCTATTTACAAGCTAGCACCTCAGTTCTCTGCAAAAGTATCTTTGAGCAAAGAAATCTCTCTGAGTTGCTTATGCCACAATCAAAGAGAAATGGAGGAAGCGCGTTGCTGAGTTATGATCTGACATACTGTCGAGAGTCCAGGGAATATCAATTACCTTCCAGGTTTTCTGACTACAGAGACTGTTAATGTTGTGAATGAGATGATGGACGGTGACTTCTCAAGCTCGTCATCAAAGTGACTCTTCCTACTTCTGTCTTTCCAGTTGTTCAGCGTTAGTTCAATGTACCAGCCAATATGAAGCACCCAATATTGCCCCATCTCGGTATGATACACCTAAGCCATCTTTAACAGGCATCTGGTCTTTATGGAATGAAATTTTTTCAATTCTAGTATCTTTTCCAACTACATTTTGAATCCCTGCAAACATGTAATAGTACCTATAAGGAAGAGGCCTATTTGCAAACAGGCTGAATCCAATGTTTTACCCAGAAATCAACAGATTATCTATTTGAAGAAACTAAGTGTATTTGAATAAATTGACCGCACATTTAATACTCAGAAAAATCAAAGAAAGTTGGGAGAAAACATTTGTGCTAGAACTTCTGGCTCTGCAAATAATATGCATACATATACATATATTAAGGTATATAAAATATTTCATATATATTTATGAAAATAAATGCTAAAAATGCTTTTTAAGTTTTTTTCTTGCTGCTTTGAGAAATGTAGACGTGTTTTCCCTCTAGTGAAATTGGGTGTTACGTAAGATTTACAGTGAGAGAGGTGAGTTTCTGAGGGGAGTGATTTCCTTTAGTGTCCCTGACTCAATCAGAGTTAAGAAACAATGTATCAAATCTTCACTGGAAAATAGGGGTCGAAATCTACCTAGACCTCCTGTGGATAAACTTCATTAAGATCACACTTAGAGTTATTGAGCAGCACATCAGACATTCCACATTGGGAGATGCTTGTTGCATTTCACGTTCTGCAGGTAAGAGATGCTGACCTCTCGCTCTAGACTAACTCAGAGTGGCTCTTAAATTACAAAACCAAATGGCAGAGAAGGCAGACTAGTAGTTACTACAAAATCTAATACTTTGACCAACTGATTTATTTTAAATAGCACACAGCTGAGGTAAGAGGGCAGTATTTCCACCATGGAACAGAGAGCTTATTCTCCAAATCTAGAATATACAGACGGTCATCTCTGAAGACTCAAGGAGTTGAGTCAGACTTCAGTAAAGTCATGGAAAAAGGAAGGATTGCCTTATTTAGTCACTGCACATACGAGCAGATGATCATCATTAGATGAATTCTGAGAAAGAAGGCAAGAGTATCTGGGCTGTTTCCATTAAAATTAAAAATAATAAATAATTCAATAGCACCTCTCAATAGCTAGGCAAGATCTGAGGTCTAGAGACATTCATCTCCCCCGGGGGTACAGGGGTATAAATGAAAGAGCAAGAATGTAAATCCTTGAAATCTGTGTGCTAGGTAAAAATGGGTGCAATGCGCAGTTTTGGAATCTTCACTGTTAAAAAATTATCCTAATACAGTGATTAAGGATGTGATTTTATAAGTCAGAAGGAGAAGGACACCAATTTATGACTTCACTCATGGGGAAAATAACACAGTTTAACAAAACAAAAAAAAATCTTAGAACAGAACAGTGTTTACAGGAGGGGAGCCGGGATGGGGGTACACTCTGATTAAAGGGTGCCAACTGCCTGGTGGTGGAGGGAACCCAGAATCACAGGGATCAACATGATAATGTACATATACAAAGGTATATATGTATGCCTAAAAGCTATATAGAGTTAAAATCTAATGTCACTTCAATTAAAAACAATGTTTTAACTAGGATATCACTAGCAGACTTCCTGACACAAACACGATTCTGTCGTATGGCTGGATGGACCACTGCTGTCTGACTTCCCAAATCTCTGAAAGTCTCAACTGTCAAACTGAAAGAAATCTGAACATATTCCAATAAGTTCATCCATTCAATATTTTTACCTGCTAATGCTTCCCCACCTCTCTGTGCCTTGGGGTCCTCACATGGCAATAAAGACAGTGGTGTCATTTTTGAAATAGTGTTACTGGAAAATTAAATAGGTTAATACACATAAAAATGCTGAGAAGAAAAGCATGCCACATCTGATCTAATAAAAACATAATTAATATTATAATCAATATCATGACTATGGCTATTGTGATGAACTCTCAGCATTTATTTGCAAAATGTCTGGTACTCTTTCTGTTGCCTTGTAGCTCACATTGAGAGATATATTAAGCATATTTATCAATCCTCTCTGAGCAAAATGTACTGGAAAATCTCAACTGTATAACTGGTAAAGAAATCCAAACGTACTCTAATAAATTAATCCATCTGATATTTTTTCCCTGCTAATGCTTTAATATATTTAGATTACAAAAAGAAAAAATGTATACAGAAATATAAGATAGTCTGTAGAATCAATATGGTCTAATTTAGGGTCTCATTCAGTTAGCAGTTTGCTTTTCAGGCTGCAACATGGGCACTCAGTAAAGAACTGTAACTGCAGCGTATGTATGACACAGTCCTTCTACATTAATAGAGCAAAATATGACCCATTCTAAAATTATAACAATTCTAGACAATCTGACCAGCTAACAAGCATAAAAAATACTAACAATTTAGTATAAAACTGACCCCAAAAATCTTTATGTATATTTTATATTTTTATAAATATGTATATATGAGTTTGTGTAATCAAAAACAAATATTTTCATATAGTCATACACAGAAGAGAGATTGTTCTTTATTTAACATATAACACTGAAAATACCAAAACTAAGTCATTCAATAATTTGAAAGAATTGGATAAGACCCTAATTTAAACCCTACTGATTCTAGAGTATTCTGTGTTTTCTATGCATATTTCTTATTGTAATATAAGCACACATTTCAAAATATTTGTTATTCTAGTTACAAAATTTGAATTATTTTTTATATTTCAACTGACTTCATTCAATTTACTTTTTTCAAAATGATTCTATTATAGTCTCTGAAGGCAGTGGGGAAATTGTGTTAAAATGAAAATCTCAGTTATATTTCTAACAGTTTCAGAGACTCATCTGACTTTCTCTTATATTGTCAAGAAAACAAAACAGCATTTTCTCTTTCTCCAAATTGAAAAACAAACTAAATGCAAGTCCTCACTGGTCTTCATCCTGTGTGCACCTACTAATCCATATCCAATGTAACTTCTGAAGGCAAACTCCATAGTGCTAGCAAATAGGGTAAGATTCTTTCTGAAATATGTTTTAAAAATCACACCTAATGATTTAAGTGATAAATTCCAAGCCCATATGAAAGTGACAGGACTGGATTCTATTTGTAACTAAACATATGCAGTGTTAAGACAGACTATCCATTAGGGTGGGAAGCAGACACAGAAATGATTAGCTAAGGAATATTAGCCAGTGCTGAGTGACTGAAACAAATAAAGACAGCTTCTACTGAATCACAATCTACAAGAAAGGAACCTTTACATAACAGACATAGTTCCAATTTGTTGGCAAAATGACTCAAGCTAGGAGCTATTTAAATGTGTAAACATAAAATTCCCATATTTTCAAATACAGTTTTCAACAAGATTGTAACCTAATTAGATCTCACTTCCCATGATATGATAGGTTAGTCAGGCAAACACTGGTATTCTAATTTGCATGGCAGTTACATTTCCCACTGTGTATTTTGCATGTTACTGACTGCTCTTAACAATCCCTGAGAGTAGATTCATGTGACTGAACAGGCAGATGTTCTGCCTGCAGCTGGCTAACATACACGTATGTAGAGTCAGAACCAAAATTCTGGCCCCTTCACCAAGAAGCTAGGGTTGTAAAAACTGCCAGCTGGGCCTCCTTCTCAGGAGACTGAAGACACCCCCTTGACAGAGTGTGGTGGCTCATTATCTGTTTTACTACACTGTAAACAATTCTGTGCAGCAAGCACTACACACCAAAGAAAAGGAGAGTGGCTACAAAATATTAGTGTTAACAATATTTACCGTAATAATCAACCATTGAACACTCATTTACTAAGATTTTTGCAAGGGTTAGCCTTTGTCAACCTCACAATGGTCTTATGCACAGTCTGCTAATCATATATTATCAACCACAATTAATAATATAATTTTATAACTTATATAACCACCCCCTGAATAGCCTTTTTATATATTAATAACTGTTAATACTTAATTGCTGGTAATCATGACTCATCTCATTTTGATGAGGACAGTGAAAACAAGGTGACAGAACAGCCACAGGGAAGAGGTCGGATGAGACCCCAGGCAGTCTGGCTCTAGGGACTCACTTCATTTCCTAAGACAACCTAGTGCACCTACTGAACACGGTCCCATGACTCTGGAAGCTTGATAAGGATTCATTGGATGGAGACGAAAAGGAATCTCCATCATTAGAAATACGAACTCTAAGTTGGACCACTCCTCAACCAACTGTACTTTAAAAAATAAGCAGTAAGATTGCATGACCTTCAAAATATCCAAAAAGTTAAGATACTACATTCTGGATGTTTAAGAAGGACTTCTAGCTGGGCGTGCTGGTGTGCGCCTGTAGTCCAAGGGCTGGGAGGCAAGAGGCCTGGGATCACTTGAGTTCATGGGTTCGAGACTAACCCGGGCAACATAGAGAGACCTAAGTCTCAAAAAAACAGCCAGGCACGGTGGGGTGCACCAGCTATCTGGGAGGCTGAGGTTAGGGATTGCTTGAGTCCATGTGATCAGGACTATCCTGGGCAACATAGCAAGACCTAGTCTCAAAATAAAAGAAGCACTTTCTAATAGGTACAATATTTTCTCTTATCTATTGAAAAAAAAAGTGAGCAGCAACTTGCTTTTTGAATTAAAACCACTTTCACAAAAAGATTTTAAATGACCCGAGACTTCTCAATCTCATTCATGAGACACTGCACTGTTCCCTTCGTGTTTCCGTAATTCAACAAGGCATTTTAGATGATATGCATCTGCCACTCCATTAGCCAAAGAATATGAACACTCCTTAACAGATGACAGAACCCTAGTCTGTTAAATAAAAAAATGACAGAGATTGTTATTTCCATAAAATTATTTTTAGATCATAAATAATAGTTACCTAAACAGTTACCTAAGTTTTTGAATGTCAGCAATTATTTCATAAAGAACACAGATGAACTACATTGTAGCTTAATTTTAACTGATGCTCCCTAGTATTAAATATTAACCTTCATGAGTTTTATGGGAGGCATGCTGTCACCGCAGCCACCACGCATACGTTTCCGCCCCTAGGTGTGGCATGACTGGGTCTCTTGGCAGCCACTTCATGGGGGCCTAATTAGGGCCGACAAACAGCTATTATAACCTCAACATTTTTTCCCCAGATGGAAATTACATCTGGCCCTGCTGCAAGGCATAGATTTTATAACTTCTATCATAAATTCCTCTGCGCATGTAAGCAGACTCAGAACAGTTACTTAAGGGGAATACTGACGCTACCCTCTCCACCTCTGCACAGAGCTGACCTAGTCTTAAATTCAGCACAAGTCTCTGTTGCCTCTAGCTTTCACAGGAGACCACTGATCTCAACTCCAATCAATAGATGGTCGTTGGGTGAGGCTGTTGATTCAACAGACAAGCTGATCTTCAGCGACTGACATTCCATCTTGTGGGAGGCTCTGCTGATAGAAAACACCTTCAAAGTGGTTGGCTTGAAGCATTTCCTCTCTAATTCATTCAGCTCAGTATCCAGATGAGACTGGCATTCTCTCAGTCACCTGAAGGATTACTGACATGAAATTCAGCTTAATGTTACACCACTAGCTTAAGTTAAAGGTCAGAATGAAAAAGTTTCCTTCAATTAGTTACTCAAATATACCTCCCAGATAGAGTGGGGGGACCGCATTCTATGGCTCCCATTTCTGAATCTACAGAAAACTGTTGCACCTGGAAGTGTCCTGGGAAGACCTCTGTGCTCCAGAGTCTGGCCTGGGCACTGCCTGCCATGGGGCAAGTGCAGAGGGGAGGTCCCTGACCAACTGCAGAGAATGGGGTTCTCGGGGTGTCTTGTCGTTGGTCCACTGAGGAGCTCAGCTGGAAACCCGGGATAGGGCATGCCTTCTGCTGGTGCCCTGGCTCTGGACTGCTGCCTACAAGGGTCCATCCTTCCCACATTCCTTCTATTGAATCTTATTTTTTATTGCAACACATTTTATTGACATAAACCACGAGGACAAATTCCCTCCATTCTTGGAACAACAACTAAGACTTTTTTGAGCAATCTTTGTTTGTATCTAATAAAATATGAACTCTGGACTACATCCCCAGACATTCTTCCTTTTTAAATTGCCTGTGAAAAATGTCAATCTGATTTCTGGCACTCACATGAAAGCCCATGGGTCATTACGCATGATTTGAACGTACTTCTCTGGATGTCATTTTATACAGCTATTGTTTTGTGTGTGTGTTGTTGTTGTTATTGTTTGCCTCAAATTATACATTTTATTTTTGTAGTCTTATCTTTGTAGTTATATACTAATTGTTTATGATATTTTCCCCTGAATATATACACAGGTTACAAATAAAGTACCAAGTGATTTAATCACAAAGTTCTCATCAGCCTAAGCTCCATAACCTCATCCTTTGCAGTAGCTAAGGGTTCTTTCTCTGAGACAGCTAGACAGATTCTCCAGGACCAAGAGGTACAAGGATTTATGGTTGGAGATGACCCATAAACTGTGAAGCTTCTCATTTGCTAATGTTAATTCTGAAAGAGAAGACAGAAGGGGACTCTGTCATTTGTGGGTAGAAAAATGCACCTTCACGTTGAAACAGCGGGCACTGCAGAAAAATCATGACAACAGGGAAGCTCTCCAGGGTCTTGTGAGCAGTGCTCCTCAGCATCCACACCCAGGCTGGATGAAACCACGTTTGCATATCACCTTTGGTTTTATAATGACACTTTCTCAGGGTAGCTGGGATCAGTACTGCTGTTGTCAAAACCAGCAACCATTACTCAAGTCAAAAACTCAAAATTGATCTACCATTTTTAAATGAGTGATCACAGGGATGGGGAATGAGTCATAATACCCACAGGGCCAGTAAGGTGATGGAATACGTGAACTTGGCGTTCTGTCTATGGCTAAATGCGATGGGTGAAAGGTACCATTTGTCTCAGTTGAGTGAAACCATCTGGAAATAGGAGTGTTAGATGTCTGGTGATCCTGCCAGAAATATGCCAATTTTTTAAAGATGTCAAATAATTTTTAAAGTATTTTAAAAAATTAGAGTGCTATGCTGGCCAAAGCCAACAGCCTGCCAGTTTGTAAATTTTAGTTTAAAATGTATATAAATATCTCAAAAGACAGCTTGTGTTTTTAAAAATAAAACCTAGAACATTTTGAAAATAGCATTTAGATTCAAATTGCCCAGCAAATCATGAAGATCTTAAAATATTTGTACTTGTATAGATGTACATACATTCAGTAATTCATTAGATTCCATAAATCAGTGTGATCCTGAAGGAGAGATGGAAAGTCAACCCCTCTAGAGAATATGGGAAATTATCGAATAATGATGATGATGTAAGAGTATATGTGAGTAGGATATTTAACTAATTTGGCACATTGCGAAAATTGTCTTATGAGTTACCAAATGGCGATGAAAGTAAATATTGATCTTGACTGAAACTTGGAATTTGCATTCAATAAAAGTAAAAAAATATTTGACTGGGGTCAGGGGGCACTTTTATGAGTTATTCTGGGGTCTGTGTTACTAAATTCCTGTTGATTGGCAAATCTCTCCCCAATCAATCAGATGAATACTTTTAAATTCCAAGGTACTACTTTGGTTCTGTCCAAAATCAAATCGTATGTTGCTTGTCCCTAATTTTTCTCATCTCTTGATCTTGTTACATATACCATGTGACAGACAAAGCAACTAGCATTTGGATATTATTTACTGAGAAATGCAAATACCATGAATGTGGTGCTTCTCTTAGCATTACTGTTTACATTCACTGATATTTTTAACTTGATGCTGTTTCAAGAATCACTATTAAAAATATAAAAAATATATATGATATATATATAAATACACTTAAAATGATTCATAGATTAAAGGTGACCAAAATGTTTAGAAAGTAATGTGAATCTAGATGTGATGTGCACATGCACACACACATACATTTGGAAAAACAGTAAGAAATCACATACAATAATCATGTGCTTTAACTACTTCTTTCATTAGAAGTCATTTACTTGGTCTAAACATTCTAATCTCAAAAAATGAGTTTTGATTAAATTGTATGATGGTATATAAAATAATATGAAATCACTAACTCAGATTTTTGGATTCTCTTGAGAGATCTTTGTTGAAACACCTCAAAGAATCAAATGGGGGGCTGTGCAATGCAGCCCCCTTGTAATATAGAAATAAACAGCAGCGTTTCTTGCAACATTCATTAATGTGACCCACAGGGATTATTAGAATATAAGCCACAGAAAAAAGTGACATAATATAGTATATTCAAGATACTACAGTAAAATCCAGTTACATATTCCTAATGGCATGGCTTCATTTTGAGTGAAGGCTATGGAGTATCTAGGCAGGGTTTTTGAAGTTTAGTACTGTTAACAGTGTGAATCCTGTATTTATTTGTTGCAGATAACAATACTGTGCATTAGAGGATATTACTAGCTTCTCTAGCCTCCAACAACTAGATGGCAGTAGCCATGTTCTCCCAGCTGTGACAAACTAAAATATATCCACACATTGCCAAATGTTCTGTTACCAAATCACCCCCCTGATTTGAAGCACCACACTGCAGGAGTGGAATGATTGTACAAAATCCTCCATAAATAGTATTTCTTCAGCTGAGACTTTGAAAGCTAGTAAGTGACTGTCACCTTGCGCTCAGGGCATGTCAGAGTATCTGGAGTATGAGTATTAGTCAGAGAGAATGTCATCAATTAAGTGCTGAGATTCAGACATGAGAAATCAGCTGCACTGATGTTAACTGAGGAAGAAACACCTAGCTATCAGCCAAAAATATACTTTCTTTTTTTGAGGCATACAACTAAAAGGCATCTGCACCTTCACTGGTCCATAGATTTGATTGTGTAACAGGGTTCTCATCAATGGAAGATGAGAAATGGTCAGCACCTTTTCTGGACATAGTTTAGAAGTTTAGAAGTACCTTCTGAGCATGCCTGACTTTTTGCAACATTCTTGTTACTAGAAAACAATGGTCACGGGGAGATGGTGAAAGCACAAACAGGAGGGAGCTTTGGTGGAGAAGATCTCATTTTGCAAGTGAGAAAAAGTTTTATTGTATCTGAGCCTATAAACAGATTGGGTTTACATATCACAAAGTGTTGGCTCTTGCTGAAAACACAGTACGATGGGATTAATACCACTTTGGAACTTATGAAGCCTAATAGACCTTTTCCTGTTGTTTAAGTGAATTTATGCATTAGTTTTGAACACAGACATCTTTATGTAGTAACGAGTGAAAAATAATTTATAAATAAGGTCTTTATCTTCAAGGATGTTACTTTGGAATGCAAACAACACAGCTATAATGTATGTAGCACAAGAACACAACAGAATAAAACAGGAAATCAAGAAATAGTGTATCTGATGCAAGAATTCTAAAAAGCAAAGTCACAAGATCAAGTTCCACATTGTTACCATTTCTACTCAAGGAATGCTGCAGTGAAAGCCATTTACTTTTAATTCTTAAGTCTCATCTACTCTTCTAGGAAGCCTCTCGGACTGGATGGATTCCTCAGCCTCTATCAGTTACCGGCTGGTGTTTCTTGCTGACCTGTAGCACTTACTACCTTGTACTTTTAGCAATTTCCCATCTCCTAAAATCCTGAGAAAGTCTGGAAACCCCTTGAGATTAGAGACAGGGCCATGAGAACTTTGTCTGCCAGCACCATAGCACAAGACCTCCAGTTTAGAGATTAGGGAGGGGAAAAAAAGAATGAAATCAGAGATACTGACCCAATGTGTGTCCATGAGCTAGGATTAGGAGGGCATGGCCTCAGATGAAAAACGTTGTGGAGATGGGCACCACAGGTTCCTCCTGGTATGTCCTGAGGAAAGAAAGGCCACTGTTTCCTTAACTCTTAAAGAGAATTTGCCTTGTACCTTCTGAAAAGCATGGTACCATGATAATGGCTTGAAACACATTAGGTTCGGGTAGTCTCCCTAGGGGCAAGCAGGTGCTAATTAGAAAGGCATTAGTATTAGTTTGAGAGTTTGTGCATGAACTCCAAAAGTCTTTATTTAATGTTTCATTTAAAAAGAATCTAAAGACTGAATGACACTGTTTTGTTTTGTTTTTATTCCTTCTGTTTGTTTGCTTGTTTCACCATTGGGAGGAGGCACAGAATCATTAGAATAAGCACAATGAATGAGTCAAGCAGCTTTTAAAGTTCCTTCTTTCTATGCACGTAAGAATTGCAAAATAGACTTTCAATCAATAAAATTTTCCTTCTAATTATTACACATCCACTACTTTGAGGAAATCACCTTGCTGAGCAAAATTTGGGAGAGAAAAAAGCAAAACAATGAGGCACTCAGTGTGAGACGGTGTTACAGCAGTGGTTTAAATTAATGCTGCAGTGTGAACCCTTTAGATGTAGCTTTAAGAAATATAAGATGATAATTTTTCCATAATTAATGCAGAAAGGATGAGGTATAAATACACACAAGAGTATCAGAGAAATAGTAAGAGAAATGATCAGATTTTTAAAACAGATCAGTAAGAAAAAAAGCCTTAATAATAAACAGGTGAAAAGTCAAGATAAAAATAGGGTGACTTTAAACTTTTAAGCCAACTGACCACATAAATTAGAAGCAAATGGGTGGCAGAAAAATCATAGAGGGTGGCTTGTAATAAATGGCTATAATGAAAAGCACATGGAGGATTTTAATGAAATATCTAATGATGAAAAGGATCAACTGAACTCACAAAATGTCACTATTTTTCCTTCTCAATTAGAAAAGGTAATGGAAGAAACAATGAATCTCAAGAAGATAAACAAAACCAAAAGCTGGTTCTTTGAAAAAATAAATAAAATTGACAACCCCCTGGCAAGGCTTACAAAGAAGAGAGAAAACTCAAATAAACAGGATCATAAACGAAAATGGAGATATTACAACAGACCCAGCAGAAATCCAAAAGATAATTAGAGACTACTACGAACATCTATATGCAAACAAATACAGCAACCTGGAAGAGATGGACAAATTCCTGGAACAATACACTCATCCAAAATTGAACAAAGAAGAAATAGAAAACTTAAACAGGTCAAGCACAAGCAGTGAAACTGAGGCAGTCATCAAAACTCTCCCTAAAAACAAGAGCCCAGGTCCTGATGGTTTTACAAATGAGTTCCACCAAACATTCAAAGAGGAACTAACACCGGTACTATTAAAACTCTTTCAAAAAATTGAGAAAGAAAGAAAGCTACCAAATACCTTCTATGAAGCAAACATTACACTAATTCCAAAACCAAATAAAGATAGTGCAAAGAAAGAAAACTACAGACCAATCTCCCTAATGAACACAGATGCAAAAATTCTAAACAAAATCCT